>JAUELE010269663.1:0-10020 GCA_031471655.1 Diodora aspera | reverse complement strand
CACGGTATTATATTACTCTATCAACAGAAAGACAAGCTCTGAACATCGATTGGCGTACCTACAACTTTGATTATGTCACTTTAAGTTGAGTTCTTTTGCAAGTGTAAAACAAAATAATTCAACATTTTAGATAGTTCAAACTATGGAAAGGCACCACTGTACTGGTTTAGCTACAAATCTGTCCAATTTCATAAAGAAATTCCTCATAGTTTACGAGTTCTAGCCCAGAAACGAAATGATTACAGACGGGCAGACGGACGGACAACGTGATTTTTATTAATTAGTTACCTTTTGCATACGCTGTCAGAATTGAAGTCAGATTTTTTGTTAATTTATTTGACGAGTCAACATGACTTTTTTTTTACATTTCCGGAACCTCGGACGAGGATTTTTCTACTGCTGATATCCTAATATTGATGTATTCTATTGCATCGACTACCACCTGGGAGAGATAATAATGAAAATTATGTAAAACTTGTTCACATCGTCTTGCACGAATTCTCATTAGTGATCACGAAGATGGTCTCTTTTATGCAAAGTAGTGTTTTGTCCTCTTTATAAAGGCAGTGCTTTGTGGAAGTAGATGGGAAGAACCTGTTTAACAGATCAAATACTCTTCAATCAACAAAAACGTAGAATAGTTAAGCTGACTTTTGGGTTTTGGTTGGTTGGTTGGAGATATACTTGGACTCGGCAATCTTTCAGCTATATGCCCACTTTCACCAGTTGAGTGCAGGAGGCTAGCCTGCATCACCAGTGGAGAGTTGGACTAGGGTTTGGGTTTTGACAGTGCCTCCTTTAGAAAGACTTGTGAAAGGATTTTACATTGCAAATTGTTGAAACAAATAAAACTGTTATTTTTGAAACTTTTCAGTTTTTAACAAAAACTGTACATGGTTTTACCCCCAGGGTAATATTCATTTTTATGTGGGTCCCAAGGTAAGAAATATGGGTCCCAGTTTCAGTAATTGACATGTTCAATACAGTAGATCTATGCGATTTGGAAATGTCAATATGTAACTACAAAAACAGGATGGTAAACAATTTATATTTTTATTACTGAATAAACAATTGTGTAATTTCTCAATCTACTTATTGCGTCTAAAAGATGTCAATTTTCTGGAGACCAAGGGGACGCAGGGGTTGAATTTTTGAGGGGTCCCATCAGCAAAACTAGGGTATTGGACACAAAATCCTGCATCCGGTAAATCCCTGACTGTATTAGGGAGCTAATAAGAGACCCTTCTTTCAACGCAAATCTTGATTATTGCAAACAAGGCAAGTTGACCATGAGTTGAAATGGCCGATATTAAAACACAAAAAGTCTGTCTCCTCTGATTATCACTAAAGTAACCAGTTTTTTTTCCTTTCCCATTTATTTACCGGTAACTGCAGATTATAAAGTCTCAGAAATAAATTCAGGTTTCACGAAAACTTACACTTTCTTAACACCAATATTATTATAATTTGTATTGCTGAATATCTATGCAATTCTCAAAACAAAAAAAAACAACCCAAAATAGTGCAGAAAATTCACAAGCATGCTTTATACAAATAAGAAACTCAGAGATAGAAATAACTAATGTGCATGCTATTTCCTAACCTCGCTCCAAGGCTGTATTACAATATATTTACCATACATTCAGCCTCATGTACAATAAAATTTAGCAAGTCTAGACAAGACAGCAGTCTCTGAGAAGATATCTTATTTGTAAATGATATTTTTAAAATATTCAAATAAAATGTTAGTAACTAAGAATTTCCTCAAGAGACTAGTGCAAGTCTACTCCATTCCAAGCCTCTTAGTCTCGGAGAGACACATCACTTCAGATAGAATGAAATAATTACAAGGCCTGTATTATCCCAAAACAAGGCAAAATTGACTTAGCATTGGCCGGATCAAAGACCTCGAAGAAAACAAACAAGAATATCAGTGGAGATTGTATTTTCCCTATCCTCTTATGTGATGGGCCTTCCTGCTTTAAACAACAATAGTGAGATTACATCATCAGCGATATAGCTGACTGGCCGGGGAGACATGATCTTGATCAGATAGAATGACTTTTGATGAAGGTCGTCGACTGACAAAATGCAACATCCCCGTGTAAAAAAGTCACCTACTTAAACTAATGCTCAGATGAAAAGAATAAAAATTCAATTTTCTGATCTGCCCATTTAGAACAATCTCCAAGATATCTTAAACAGAAACAATATTCAATTTTACAAACTATAATTTTGTTTTCGTTATCAGCCGGACTGACAACTACTGAGAAATATCACTGTGCAATTGTCAATTGAAAATATGAAACTTTAATACCAATATTTTTATATCAGGCTCCAAACATATTTTTTTAAAGAAAGTAATATTGTATTTCAGTGAACTAAAACGCAAATCCTGAATACTTGTGTCAATTCAACTTAACTTACATGTACACTTACATAAATTACAGGGCTCGAAATTAGTGGTGCCGCCATGCCCATGGCACACTCAAATTCATGCATGGCACACTGAAATGATGTCAAAAGTGCCCAATTGGCACAGTAACTGTTTGGATTTTCAGAATGAATTGCATGTTCAGTTTTTTGTCTGTGTGAAAGTCCACACTTCATTTATAACATTAACAACTCTGGCAGACATTGTAATTGACTAAATTGTCTGGAACCATCTGACGGATACTTACCCTTTTGGTAAAAATTGGGCACACTAGAAAAAAGAAATGGCACAGCCGAAAAATGAGGTATGGTGCCCAAGAGCACACCTGATATTTTCTTAATTTTGAGCCATGAATTATCATATATATAAAAAATTCCAAGCATGTTTTTACCAGCAATATAACACTGCACTTATCATGAAATATGTAAATGTTTCATCATGTCTTGTCAGATCTTGGAATTTACTCCAACTTTTTGTTAAATTACTCTCAGACCCTGTCCTATTCCCCTAGACATAAGCCTTCACAGTTGAATGGATTATCTACCCCTGACTACTGGTAGCAGTAGTACAGCATGAGCACAATGCTCGATCTTAAAAATATTTATTTCAACTTGCAATACTTAGAATAGAATATGCTTCTCCAAATACTAACCCCTATAAGTTTGACACAGGCACTATGATTTTACACACAAAAGCATGAATTCCATGCCATTGAATGCTTTATGCAATGAAATATGAATAGGGATAGTACAGGTTGACATGCTTTCGGCTATGGTAGATTTGCGACATCACTATGGTCAACTATAGTGAGTTCGATCAGTTTTGTTAATCTATTCTTACCATCATTAGTGATCAAACTTGGCCTGGATGTTAAATAACTACCACACGCAAATCACCAACTGTTGTCTTGGAGATACAAGTTCCAGACTTCTGCAGACTTCAATCGGTCTAATCGTGTACTTTTAAAGGGTCTTCAAACAATATGAATTTAATTAACGTGAATTATGATAAATGTGCTAATAGAATTTAAATTCTGTTTGCATCATCAATGCATTAAGAATAGTGCCCATAAGCTTTTCTTAAATCATTAATGATTTCATCTTCTCCGTACAAGTTTCACTAAGAATTCAATTTTGTTTTCTTATTTCAATGTTTTGTTCCAATGGGGATATATATATATAAACTGATGTATCTTCCTTCCTTATGCTTCAAATTAGTTTGTAGTCTCATGTCATAATGTTTTGGTGGCAATTTTTTGCTGCAAAGATAATTTAAATTCTACGCATATCTTTTCTTAATGCACATTTCCTATGAACCTTTTTAACGCCCCTCATATCTGGAATCTCAATCGCTGCAGCCACAACTGTAGCTGCATTTATAGAACACCTGAAGCCACAACCGCAGTAATAGAATCCTGTTTTGTTCTTAATGCAGAATTTTGTCCTCAACAAAAATGTTTGTCACCAAATTCGATCGACCAATTTTTGATGAGTTGAGTTAAATTGAAATTATGTTTTACGCTGCAAGGGCAATATTTCAGCCATAACGCAACGTGATGTGCAAGATGCACATCGAGCGAAAGACCAGTTTTTGATGAAACCTTGGGAAGTATATTTGCCACTCTTGCTATTTTATTTAGCAAATAATACTGTTGTTCCCCGAGAAGCACTTCTTTTGATGTGGAACCTTAAGGTTCATGCAAAGAGTGAGTGATTTGGTGGTTTACATGGTTTTCAGCAATCTTTCAGCCACATCACCATGGTCTCACCAACATCACTTCGGTGTCGGGGCTCCTGTCTCTCTGTGCTGAAAGAGAGGTGCCCAGGCGGGACTCGAACCGCACCTGCCAAGGCTGGCAGATTGCTTGGCCGACCGGCGCAAACCACTTTGTGTCTATTCATGCAAAGAAAGACTCCATTTTACCAATATCAGTTTTGCACCCATTGTGGAAAAAAAATCCAGCAAAAACACTGACTTACAAACTAACCCATTAAATATAAAATAAAAGAATAAAATGTTTTACATTCTAAATACTGTGTGTTGCAAATCAGTTGAGATTTTGTGATTGATCATCATTACTTATGCACTAATGATTGATGATTGATCAATTCAATATTCACAAATTTATAAAAAAAACAACTGAAATTAAAATAACATATCTTGTTCATTGGGGTTTGTTTTCAATGAAAATATCAGTAATTTAAAGAAATGTATCTCCAGCTAACATCTCAATTGACAAGACGCTGTTAAAGAAATAGCAATAATCAGGTTTTCACCAAACGCACTATTTCGCGTCCAGTACCCCAGTTTTGCTATTGGGACCCCAAAAAATTCAACCCATGTGTCCAATGGGACACAAAAAAAATCAACATGTTTTAGACGCAATAAGCAGATTGAGAAGTATATAAATTTTATCTGCAATCCTGTCTTTGTAATGACATGTTGACATTTACAAATCTATAAATAGCATCTACTGTATTGAATATGTCAAATACTGAAACTAAGAACCTATATTTCTTACTTTGGGCTCCTACAAAATAAATATTAGGTGTCCCCAGGACCCACATAAATATTTACCAGGGCAAAACCCTGAAAAATTGTGACAGTGAAAATCAATCTATTAAATTAATCATTTCAAGATCATTCACAGAATGTATTGATCGATTAATCGATTTTCCAGGGCAAATGATGTGAAGTTGATGAAATTGATTATCGACACAGCACTATTAATTCTGACATTTAAAAACTTTCAATTATGGATCTGTAAATATCACATCTTGAAAACTTTCTAAGATTTTTATATAACACAAAATTTTGGGCATTTACTTAAATACAAATTGTAACTAAGCCTTGCATATGTTTTATTTCGTGTTTCATTTGACACTTTTCCTAACATACTTTTTATTGAAGTGAATGCCCTCTGTAAGAAGATAATATTATGAAGATCATGTCTGTTTCAATAATACATTGTGACAATCTAGTCCAGATGATTACATAAATTTATACAACCATTTGGTTCAGTGCAAAGCAGATAAGGAGACCTGGTAATGTCTAGAAGTCAAGATAAAAAACAGTCTTACATATAGGACTGAAGATTAATGCTCATTGTTGATAACAGCCAGTGACTAACCCATATGAAGCAGAAAACAGCCTAAACACTCGTAATGCTGATGAAAGTCAACACTGCACATGCA
Organism: Diodora aspera; assembly: GCA_031471655.1. Classification (NCBI taxonomy): domain Eukaryota; kingdom Metazoa; phylum Mollusca; class Gastropoda; order Lepetellida; family Fissurellidae; genus Diodora; species Diodora aspera. Next base: position 4,392 of record JAUELE010269663.1, on the reverse strand, counting down.
TTTAAGCAATGAGTGATAATGACAAAACATTATTTAATTTACAATTACTGAGTTGCAGTTAATTCTATGTAATTACATAACAATTATCACTGTGAAACTAGACAGTCCTGTGACAGTGTCAATTGATAAATTCCACATACATTCACTGAAGCAATGTACAATAAAAAGCAAAATAACAATTGTGAATGTTCAAGGTATTTGCAAAATGAAACAATTGGTTTTAACCAAAACAATTCATGAAAATTAAAATTTGGCAACTTTCTATTTTAAGTTTAAAGGGGGGAGAGGGGAATGTTTTCCTTGACAGTAACGCTACATGATATTGCCAATACACAAGTCAACAACTAAGAATAAAATATTTTAAACCAAAACTCATGTGCATTTCAAATACAGAAGTGGAGATTCAAAATGATCTTACCTCAATTTCAATTTTCTAAGCATGTGAATTTCGTAACAAAATTATTAAAAGGACACAAACAACACCATTTCTCAAAGATTCACCGTCATAAAATATTTCACAAATACCTAGCAACCTAGGTAATACTGATGTCTTTCAGATTAACAATTAGAAATATTTGTGAGTTACACAACTGACAGTCATGTAACTTACAAAAGAGAAACAAAATCATTTTAACAAAGAGTTACAATGCACAGACAAATTTATTACCTGTCCACTTTTATCCTCAAAATGCTCTAAATTTTAACACTAAAACGTTCTTACCACTGATTTGCAAAGATGTGATTAAATCTCATTCCAGAGCCCATCTTAAGCCCCTACTGTCACGTTTACTCGCTCAAGCATGACTGATTGTAATGGTTCAGGCGTGATGGCAAACAACTGATACATCTACGCCAAACATGTATACAGCCCTAACACCAACAAGTTCCCTATACACATGCTTGAAAACAATAGCAAATGGATAATACCAGAGTCATCTTTTGTACTCTTCAATGTATTGGGGCAATAAGGAATCTCAATAAACACACACAACAGGCATGACCTGAACTGGTAATTCACATCATCACTTGCTTTACAGCGAGTTTCCATAAATAACTTCATTATGTGGCTTTTAAATGGGAGCAGGCGTGCGACCTAATAACTTGATCAAAACACCGTTCTGATTTTAGAATGTCGATTCTTGCACAAAGTAGGCAAGATACTGAATACTACACTGCGATGACATCATCTAGGTTACAGCTGCTGAGAGAAGTTGGGATAATTTGCTCATGCCCTACTTGGCGTAAAGCTCCCTCCCCTCTCAACCCCCTCGCGATACTGCATCACCGATATTGTCTGTGGCGACAGACTTCCAAACTTTTGAAACTTCCCGCACTCACTCATAAAAGTTCTCTATTACATCCAAATAAACAACCAAAACAACAATTTAAGTAATTTGGGTTCACCGCGCATCGTCTACCATCGCCCACAGACAAAGAGAGTGATCCCCGTTCGCCATATTGATTATTAACGATATTTTATCAATAGGATCAGCGCCATTTAAAGACCCGAGAACTCCTTGGCCACCAATACACAAGAAAGGGTAAGTTGACGACAGCTACATATGCCTAAATACTAACAAAAGCACAATGGAAAAGCTGCAAATCATACCTGTAATTCTTGTAGATCAAAATTTCGCCAATACTGACACATCGACTGCACATTCGCAGCCATCTTGAACGGGATTATTCTCAATCGATTGATCACATGACTGGTCGGGATCGAATCTACTCTCAAACCAAAACTATAGAACTCTACTTTCAGCCAGAAGACTTGACAAAGGACATTCCACCTCAATATACAGGTATCAATTCTAAATTAACAGATACGATAAATGTTGTTCTGACTGAAACGACCTCAACGCCAGACAGCTGCTTCGTAGTATTTAGAACCGCGTTGTGATTCGAGAGTATTAATCAAGATGGCAGCCGCCACAGGCTGGCGGAATTATTTGAATGGACATGAGTTTTGTCAGCAATTAAAGAAAAATAACGCCAAGAACTCTTCAAAGAGAGTTGTCTTCGACTCAAAACGGTTGATTGTTACAACTCACGATGGCAGTCTTTTTGTCTGGGACAGCTACGACTGTCATTTGGTGTATTTCAGACTCAAAAATCTTCTCCCAGAATCCAAAGACAAATTACATCGATTTCAGGTAGCGTAAATAGATGCACACACACAAAACAACAACAAAAAACAAGGGTACGGCATTCAGGACACCCACTTCTGTCACTATTTTTTTAAATTGAATGTTGAATAGCTATCAGTGTTGACAGGTTGTAGGTCATGTAAATAGGGAAACCTAAAACGAAACTAAACGATGGTGTCGAACTCGGGTGTACAGTCAAGTTGCCCCATAACCAACTGATTCCATGTCAACTATCCCCAAACCATCTTGACTCATAACCAACTTACTCCCAAACAAACAAATAAGGATAATAGAACAACACCCATTTGTGTCACATTGTAATATTTTCAAGTTCGTTTTATGGTTACCTTTTCAGTGTCGCTGATCTCACGCAGTCAGTTTTCACAGGGTTATGAAATTAATCTGGCCCAAGCTCAGAGCTGCATGGGATCTTTGTCACCATTTACAGGGCTCGAAATTAGGAAACTTTTGTGAGCCCTTGGGCCCTATGCCTCATGTTTAGGTTTGTCATTTCCAGTTTTGGCGTGCATAGCTTTTTACGGAAAGGGTATTTATCAGTAACTGAGTTCCAGACAGTCTAATCAAGCACAGCCAACCCCGTGGGGCTTCCGGGGAGCGACGTGGTGTCACTTACATAGAATAGGGCCTCAGTAACCCAATGCTTGTCGTATGAGGCGACTAAAATGGGAATCTATTGCTTTCTTTCTTACTATCGATCCTGTGTTGTCCCTTTTCCTGATGTGCCTCTTGCACATCACATTGCGCTATGGCTGAAATATTGCCCCCTGCAATGTAAAAATCCATTTCACTCACTCAAGTACAGCCAGCCACCACAGAAATAGACTAATGTACAACATCTGTCAGAGTTATTCCGGTTTTAGCGTATGAATTTTCAAAATGACAACAACAAAAATTAAAATTTGTTCTATAAATATAAAAACTGACTGCCCATCAGGCACACTCTGTATAAATTAAGCGTGCCATGTTTGATTTTCACAGTGCAGCGGGCATGGCGGCACCACTAATTTCGAGCCCTGATTTATGTTATTCATCCCAAAGATTCAACGACATGGAAGTCACTTGTCTATACTTTTTTCTTTGACACAACCCTCATTTCAACTTTGACCATTTGTGCTTGTTCCAGTAAAAGCTGAACAAGATGATAGAGAGGCAGTTGACTTTTCTTGGCTTGTTGATTTATAATACATATTGCACAAATAGCAAAACCAATCCGTTCTCCATGTTAATTAAACATGATAGTTCCCTTGGAGTCTTTGATTGTGTTTGTATTTTTAGATAATTGATTATATAATTGGCTACAAATAAATTAAGAAGTTGCCAACCATCATGTAAATAAGAATTGCGGTCAGGTTTGATTTGGGGCTACTTGGGTTATGGGGTTAGATGATTTGGGGCTAGATAATTTACAATAAATCAACCATGCAAGCTTTCTTATTTAATTTTTAATATTAAAGGAAAGGGAAAGTGTTTATTTTGTCCCTTTTACATTTCTATATAATAGGTTGCATTTCTCAGTGTAGTACGTAACTTTTTAACAAAGAAAGCATGTCTGTAATATAGGAAACAATTAATCCCACTCCTAACTATGAACTAACCCTAATTCCTAAAACACTGTTGTCTTTGAGAGGGAAGAGGGGTGGGACAAAAGGAACTCATGCCATATTGAAAAGAATACTTACAATGTACATACTAATCAAAAGGAGTTAAGGGTCAAACGTGATATAAGTATAAACTGATACAACCGATTTTGCTGTTTGAGGATTTGCAAATGAGCATATTTTTTAAAGGGTATTTTCATGCAATATTGTTAATGCTGAACATTTAACAATTATCCTAACGATCAGGTGAAAATGTAATGATGAAGGTTAATACATTCTAGGTAAATTTGTTTCATGTGAAATGTTCCTCAAAATCTGCAATTCATGAAGTATCAGTACATTTTCTATTTGCATGTTTTGTTCATGATTATCATTTTAAACATGCACACATTGGCATGTGTACCAACATGTTATCTTGTGGCCTTTGGATGCTTCCCGTTAATAACACAGTGTCTTCACTATGTTTGAGACTAAACTTTATTTGAGTAGTATATCTTGTCATGTTCTGCCCCTTATCATTAGGTTTTCTTGACTGCCCCTTTCCTTTGGTACCCCGTGGGGCTTCCGGGGAGTGACATGGTGTCACTTGGATAGAATAGGGCCTCAGTAACCCAATGCTTGTCGTA
>JAUELE010269630.1:0-10021 GCA_031471655.1 Diodora aspera | reverse complement strand
TTTCGAATTAGGTAAATGCGAGTTATGCGGAGTGATTTAATGATCAATAAAGAAGGATTCGGCCAGGACCTGACTGCCATTTCGAGTTAAGCGATATTTCGAGGTAAGCGATTTCGAATTAACGAGGTTTTACTGTATCTTTTCCCTCTGTGTGCAGCTTGCACATTACATTGCATTATAGCTGAAGTATTGCCCTTGTAGTCGAAAACATCATCAATTCAACTTTAGGAAAAAACTTGTTATGTATATGCCATGTGACAAATCAAATAATTTATGGTAAAACTTACTTTCTGTGCACCCTGCAAATCAAATGTAGGTGAGGTTCATGATGAAAGAATTGAGATTAGAAAATATTGCTAATTCTTTGCACCAAGAAATGTCATGTCTTGGGCATGTTCTTGAATGCTGTTTCTGGTATTGAAATAGTCTTCATCACATCCCACCAAGATTAAAGCAGACTATTTCTGATGTGGATGCTACTTAGGAAATTTTAGCTTGGCCTCATCAAGTCTGCAAATAGTTGTGTACGGTCCACTCGATGCCAGGCTTCTCGTGGGCGAAGTATATTATTAGCACTCCTTGTTGTGTCCAAGTCTTCATGTAGATTGCATTGGATGCTTGGAGGAGAGGGAGACAATTATATTGATGTGATGGTGGTGAGATGTTGAGGTAGTGATGATGATGATAATTGAGGTGATGACAACTATGATGATGATGATTGAGGTGATGATAATATTGATGATGATGATTGAGGTGATGATGATGATAATGACTGAGGTGATGACGATGCTGCTACTGATAATAATGATGATGATTGAGATGGTGATGATGATAATGAATGAGGTAATGATGATAATGAATGAGGTGATGATTAAGATGACAACAATGGTGATGATGCTGCTGATGATGAAAATGATTGGGATGATGATGGTGATGATAAAGATGATTGGGATGATGGTGATGATGATGATGATGATGATGATGACTGAAGTGATGATGATGATGATGATGCTGCTGATAATGGTGATAATGATTGAGATGATGATGATAATGAATGAGGTGATGATGATGACAACAATGATGACGATGATTAAGTTGATGTTTGTTTGTTGAGATGTTGGTGTTAAGATGATGATCTTTGTTTAATTTAATTTGTCACGTTTACTTAAAAGGGTCCTGATTTTCCATCTACCCATGAAATCCATGCATGGTCCCCTTATTGAAATTCAGCCCTGAGCTTGATGTTGAGGAAATGTACAAAATATTAAGTGATGATAGCTGAAAGAGTGCAATAAGCCTCATTGACTTTAAAATAATTTGCATTGAGCTCACATCATCTCTCCATTCTTAGTTGGAGACAAATCCTCGATCAAGTTGTTACTTCCTACAGTGGACAGGCATCTCGATCCTGTCCTCCCCAGAAGGAAGCTCTTCTTAGAATTAACTCATTGAGGCTGCTAATGTCCGTCTTTACACGCGTGTTGCTACCAGGATTTTTACTGACTACTACGTGGTAGCCATCCCAGTCTATTGTGCATACTTGAGGAGGTCTTTTTATGGGCTGCACTTGGTATGTTGAAGTTTTTTATGTTACTGTTTTTATGCCAACACTTCACTGGTGTTTATGTGAGGCGTGTGTTGCACTAAGGGCAAGTATTCAGATTGCTGTCTTTCTAAGTAGTTGGTTAACTGGAAATTATGTTTTCTTGTTTCATGTATGGTGGTTGATATTGTCATTAATGTGCTTCCTGGTCTAATATTAATACCATAGAGAGGTGCAGGAGACACGCACCCTTCCTTTTTCAACTAAATTTTATCGAAACCTGCATTAACTAGGGAATTTTTCCACCTGCACCTCCCTTTTTTGATACTGGTATTTTTGTGGGTAGGTTAGTGATTTTGCAATTGTGGACACAAGTTTGAGGTTTGGCTGGTTCTATTACGTCTGCATTAATGAAGATTAATGGTGATAATGATGATGATGATGATGATTTAGCAGTGAAATTTCCATGGATGATGATGATGATGATACTTATTCTCAAATAATCATGTCCATTCACGGAAGATGTTTTGGGGCTGTACAGCTTCAGATATTGATCCAGGAACACTGTCCAGTTTTGCATGCTTCCATGTTATGTTCATCTGATAAAAACAATGTTTAAATGATCAGACTGATTACAGCATTTACAACTAGCGTTTGGTAGACTCAAGGGGTGGGAGGTGGGGGCCCCTCCCCTTTTTTAAAAGTCATCTTTGTAAGTGTTCTAAAATATAACCACCCCCTACACTGAGACTGGACCTATGTATTGTACATGGCCCCCCTCATTTTTTTTAAGGTTAAGTTCTACATAAGTGTACTCGAATTTCATCCTCCCCCAATACCCCAGAAGACTGGAATTTTGCATTCTGGAAACAACCCGTCCCCCCCCCCCCCCCCTTTCCTTCTCCCACCATCTCCTTCCCCTTCAATAATGTTGTAGAAGCTCGGCCAGCCATGGTGGTAGAGATGAAATATTCAAGTTGTCACTCAGCAGGGCATGAAGACTTAATATATCTGCATAATGTCTGACATTATTTCCTTGAAGAAGGAATGAAAATATTTATCTCCAAAGTCTGTGAAAAAGTATATTCAGTAATTAATTCCCCTTCCTTGCCCTCGGGTTGTCAACATCAGGATCACAAGTGTACAAACATTCATTCACTGTTTTCATTGACTGCTCCTGCATTTAGACCACATGACTGGACATGACCCCTTGGGGTCAAAATCCAGCAAGGTTTCCCTCAGGGTCCCACTTGGGGCTACTTAATGAAAGGACCTCATCGAGGACAGTTGACCTGGAGAGCTGTTGATTCAGCTGAATGTAGGAAATACAAAGCTCAGCAGCCTCTTGCATTCATGAAGTCACCATATTGGTCTTTAAGTATACTAATCCAAAGAAGTTAATGATCAAACATGATAAAAGCATAGAGTGATATAATCAATTTTGCTGTTTGAAGGTTTACCGGAACTTGCCACACAAGCATGTTTTTTAAAAAGGGTGTTTTCATGCCACATTGTTACTGTTGAAAATTTGCCAATTACCTTAAGGTAAGTTTTATTGCTGAAGATTATTGAAGGTTGAAAAAAAAAAATTTCACGTGAAATATGTTCTTCCAAATCTGAAATTCATAATGTCTCAGCAGTTTATGATTGTCACTTTAAACATGCACATACGTGCAAGTGTTCCAGCATGTTATCATGTGGAGTGTGGATGTACTACTTCTTGTAAATTAATATAATAGTGTTATCACTATGTTTGATCCTAAACTTATTTTGAGCAGTATATTATTTAATTTTAGTTCAGAATCCCCCGGGCCCAATACTTTTGATCATAAGTTGTGTAAATACATTCCTACCTTTTTTGCATTGTGTGATTTTTTTTGGTAAAACATACATTCAAAGGAATGTCTAGATAACTCAAAGTATGGTTTATTGTTATTGTAAGCACCAGATAGATGAATTTTTATTTGTCCATATTTTTGTGTTATTGCCCACTTTACTCATTCATTTGCTCATTCAATTATCATCTTGTCATCTAGTTATATTCTGCTTCTCAACTGTCTGATTTACTCACTTACAACTCACTTACTCACCACCATGTACAGAAACTCACTCATTTAATTACTAACTCATTTACTTACGGTAAAACTTCTAAAATTTCGAAGGTGCTATTTTTGTCAAGATAATCAATTTATTTAACCTCTAAAAATTTGCAAAAATCCGAAAACCGAGGTTTGAAAAATGATGATTGTTACCTTCAGCAGTTTCTAAAATTTCAAATTTTCACTGACGTTTTTGGGGCAATTTCTAAAATTTCAAATTCTAACTTTTTCAAAGATCACTAATTTCCAAAAATTCAAACATGTCCAAGAAGTGTTACCATAAATAGAACACTGTACTACAGAATAAAATGTTGATCACACAAGTATATTTGATCTCTGTACTGTGGTGTCTACGGTATTCCAAGACGCACAAAACATTAGCTGTAAGAAACCTGATTCTCGTCTCAGTAGCTCTTACAGAGCTCTTTAGGAAATAAAGAATGTGACCGACAAGGTCTCACAAGAAAATAGAACCACCGTTTCCTGGTGTTTTTAAACTAATGCATTTTGTGCTGCGCAGACTTTCCGAAGGATTAGCATCTTCTAAATCAACAAACATCGACAAAAAAGTTCAAAGTAAACTGCTGTGTCTCCACATTTAAAGTGTACACGACTTGTAGATAAACAACACCAGTTGAAAGTACTGACGTGAATTAATCAAGAACATCGCAAATGTCGCTGCATGAAACCTCGACTTTCCATTGTCAAGCTCAGTGCATACACAAGTGTATGGATATGTGCGCTTTACATACATGTACATTATTATTATTCAGCAAGAGTTTAACGTTTGTGTATTCCAACAGAATTAAATAAACACTTATTAGATATTTACTGATCATTTTGATGCAGGTACCTTAACCTCATCTGTTGATAAATCTGTAAGCTTTCACACTGTATGCAGACTGTATATAACTAATTTTTTGGTGGTAAAATATACTATTCTACTTTACAAAGAGTTATGTCCCTTACATCATGTATCTCTGGGCATGGTTTGTGGTCAGACTTTTGGAAATTAGTAAACTTCATTTTGTAAATAGGGCTAAAACAAGTACTTAAGTACAAGACTGAAGGGACTTGAGTATTAAATTTAGGACTTGAGTATTAAATTTAGGACTTGAGTATTAAATTTAGGACTTGAACACTCACACAGGACAAGAACTCCAAACAATAAACAGAGAGGGGTTGACTAGACTTTCAGCAAGTCCCTGTGACAGTGATTATACTAGAATGCCCTGTTTAAAATGATATCCCTTTAATTAGCCTGCCAGCCACAGGTCACAGCATGGATAGGGTGATATGCATTATCGATACACATAGTTAAAAGTCAGCTTATTTTACGTCGCTTTTTTTCGATACACATAGAAATTTACAATTAATAACAAGAGAGTGATTGGATAGGATGATATGCATTATCGATACACATAGAAATTTACAATTAATAACGATTAAAAGTGACTCAGGGACTTGACAAAAGTCTAAGGAGTTGCCATATGTTTGAATTTATAGCAGATCAGTCCTTCCATGACCGTGGATTTTTGTTAATTTTGTATTTAAGCATTTAGACAGTCTACAAAAGCTTTATTTTGACTGAAATCTTTTACTCTTTGTGATTTGGACTCATTTTAGCCTTATTTGTAAAGCACTGGTTTGTAAAAGAATCCACAAACACAAATTGAAAATGAAAGACAGTTACTTGAATTCTTCTTTAGTACTGTTTGTCTTGAAGTTAAAATGATGTTTACAAACGAATTGCATTTAGCAATATTTTGGCTTTCCCCTTTTAATAAGGTCAGATATAGACAGGAAATTAACACAGTCAGACTTATACATAAATGATATAATGATATGATTGAAAAAATTATCAAATTAAAAAAAGATCCAACCATCATCAGAATGAATGTTATGTTTTATGTTATCTTTTCTTATTAATTTATCCTTTTTCTCTTGCAGAAAACTCACTATTATTAAATCTTTGCAACATATCTGACCATAAATCTTTTTCTTTTCCTTTTAGAAAATCCCCAATTTTGAATGGTTTGATTAAAAACTCCAAAATCAAAATTCTTAATTGCCATAAAAAAACCTGATTAAACATATTTTAGAAATACTGATATTTGATTTAAGATGATGTTTTACATTACAAACACAAGATTTCAGCTATAACATAACCTGGTGTGCTTCGAGCACACTGGGGAAAAGACAGTTCATAAAAAAGATTGAGAGAAAGCGAAGTGCAAACAACAGCTAGATCTCCATTTCAGCTGCCTTGTACGACAAGCATGGAATTACTTGAGCCCTATTCTTACTAAGTGACACCAAACCACTGACTGAAAGCCCCAAATATTCACAATAGCTATTAACACAAGATACCATGCCATCAAATTATTCATAAAAGAGGCACATGTGATTGCTTCCATTGCAAACTGTCTTGCACATATAACAACAAAAACTTCAGATACAGTTGGTGCTTAAGATTTAACTTGAGAGCACAATTCACACTCAAAAATGCTGACAGGCATAATATGTAACGTATGTACAATCTCTTAGTGTATCTATTACAAGCAGTTTATTTATGTTGGAATGCAATTACATTGTCAATGTTGTATGGAAAATGTGCTCATAACGTGAAAATAAACATGGCCGCCTTTCCAAACACACTTTGCATATCCAGGTGCTGGTGAAAGTAAAAAGTTGCAGCAGTACAAAACTGGAACTGGATTTAATTTCCGCAGCCACGAGGGCTTTTCTCTGATTTTTCCAGCTCCAGCGAAGAAATTCAGGAATTTGATACGCCTGTGTCTTTAGCTGCAGGTTTAACAGCAATCTTTCAATTTCACAGCGGGGGTAGACACATGGCCGGCAAAACAGCTCTTTTAAATGAAATTGCTAAAATGTTTTTCGACTCCGACACGCTGTGTTGGACCTTCTGTTTTAGAAAGAATTCATACAATACAATTGGCTCAAAATGAATGGATTATTTAAAACATTTATGACTCAGAGGGATTTGTTAAGTATTCGAGAAAAGGAGAATATTCAAGATGAATCAAATATTCAAAGTAATCCAAGTATTCAGATAAATCAAATATTCAAAGTAATCCAAGTATTCAGATAAATCATGCATTCAAAGTAATTCATGTATTCAAGGTAATCCAAATATTTCCGGTAATCCAAGTATTCACAGTAATCCAAGTATTCATGGTAATCCAAGTATTCACGGTTATCCAAGTATTCAAGATAAATCATGCATTCAAAGTAATTCAAGTACAGTAGAACACGGATATAGCGAACTAACGGTTATAGCGAACAATTTTCAAAGTCCCAACATGCTTCCTGTGTAATTGAAGATTCGTGAGTAACCTACTACGGATATAACAAACTAATTTACATGGTCCCTAGGAGTTCGTTATATCCGTGTTCTACTGTATTCAAAGTAAATCATGCATTCAAAGTAATCCAAGTATTCAACGTAATTCAAGGTAAATCATGCATTCAAAGTAATCCTGGTATTCAAGGCAATCCAACTACATGTATTCAGATAAATAGAGTATTCAGAGTAATCCTAGTATTCAAAGTAATCCAAGAAGTGACGGAGGGAGCGAGCGAGCGAGCAAACGAACGAACGAATGAACGAACAAACAGACGAATAATTAGTGAGGTGAACGAGTAAGCAGGGAGAGATGGCAGAGAACATGAGTAAATGATCACTCTGCGCTTGTCTAAACATTTTTTTTAACACTAAATATAATCTTAAAAGCTAGTTGGCAAACAAGTGATAATTATTTCTATCAATGCCAGGTACAAAGCTGTGACACAATGATCATTTAAGCTTAATAATACTGTATTTGGTTTAAACATATTTTATCTTACACTGAATAAATATGAAATATAGATTGGCAAATAAGGAATAATAACGTATACAAATGCCACTCCAGGTAAAACGTTGTGACACATATATCATTCAAATTTAATCATACTGTATTTGGTTTAAACATATTTTATCTCAATCTGAATAAATATGGATCTATATTATATATTGGCAAACAAGGACTAATTACTTATATGAATGTCACACCAGGTACAAAGTTGCGAGACAATGACTCTTTACAAAGAGTGCAAAGAAGATATTAAAATTAACTTTTAAAGATTATTGGTGTCTTTCAAGATAGCTGAGTTAGATAGCTACACAAGAAACTGATAAAAGTTTATATTTTTATTCTTGATGACAAAACTCATTCAAATTTCTCATTTTTTTTATGAAGGTCAATGACCCACTGTGACATAACACAGTGTGCAACACGTGTACAAGTACAGTGGACTCTGAGTTGTCCATCATTCTGTCAATCCAGCCTCTGTCCATTCCGGATTCCTGCATACACTTTTAGTCCCAAACATCGTTTTCAAATGAAAGCTATTCTGTACAAACCGGCATCATTGAATGACTGGTAGCACCCATTACCATAATCTTTGTAAAAACAAACTGATTGACTAGCCCCCCCCCCCCCCCCCCCCCCAGCTCTAAGAACTTGGGACAACATGCATTCATTAGTTATTGTGGCTAATTAGTTATTAGATACACAACTCATTAGTGATAACAAGAATGACTCCATAATATTTGGTGTTTAAACGTGTCACACTTGGAAATAAATTCAGTGATCGTGTTCATACGACAAAATGTCACTCACTGACAGGTCAGTCGTCTGTGGCAGTCTCTAGAAACTGGCACTCTTGTCTAAACCGGCATTTTTCCCCGGTCCCTCGTGGTGCCAGTTTAGACAGAGTCCACTGTACATGCAGGATATTTTATTAACAGACATAAAAATATACATCTGTGTACATACACTCTATTTACTTACAACTATTAATAATCAGGTTACTGTGTTGAATGTTTGATAACTTTCTTCATGGAAGATTTTTATAAAGAAAACAATTACAGAGTAAAATTATCTTAAACAAATAACAAAATCAACAATTTGACCAACCTCAGCAAAAAGAGCTGCGTTTCCATACGTACCTGAAGAAAACTGAAATATTTTAGAAGCTGCGACAGAGGTCCGAGTTCTCGTGTTTCTATTGTTTGTTATTGCCAACTTAATCACTTTCAAACACAACAGGTTAACCCTTCCTATGCTGGCCCACTTCTCAGCTGTTTACACTGAGACGCTAGCAATGTCAGTGGTGTCACCTTGGGCAAGTGTCTTTACTCGTAAATTGCTTCAGTCCGCCCAGATGAAACTGGGTATTGGTCCTCCATCAGGAGTGTTGTTAACCTTCTAGCACCTAATGTCTGCTTGGGTTACACTAGGGTAATAATGCCGAGCGCTTTGAGAAACTATACAAGCCTGGATTTAGCACTATGCAAGCTCTAACATTATTTATTATTATTATTATTTTTGTTTTGTATTTATCTTTTCTATTGCACAGTTAACCCCTATTACAATTGACCCATCTCGCCCTGGAGCATGTACACACACATTTACACTCACTCATTCACACCATCAGTGGAAACAAAATCCATAGATTTCCACTTCCATCCTTGACTAAGTCCACAGGTATCTCAAGTACCGACCTTGTGTAAACTTTACGCCATGATAAATCATAAAACCCATCTTACAACTTAATCCTGCTGTGACAAAACAATGATAAATATCCTGTGGAGATATAAAGGGTTAACCAGCTGATGGGCCTACCACTGTTAACCCACTGCTGTCCTCTCTATGACTCATATTCTAGTAGCATTCAATATTCATATTCACGTTTTCTTTATTATTTTGATGGCCAATTTTCTGGTTACGACAACAGTTATGAAAATGATTGCGGAAAATGTCACAACAACAGAGAAGAAGTTTACCTTGTTACACAAAGCGTAACAGCCTGTATCTGTATTTGTAGACTGCACAATGTAATCATATACAGCAGCTAGTGTGAAAAATGATACGTCAACGATGACATAAAGAATGAAGTAAAAGAATAGAGAAGTTAGTGAGCAAGTAAAAGAATGGATGAGTTAGTGAGCAAGTAAAAGAATGGAGAAGTTAGTGAGCAAGTAAAGGAATGGATGAGTTAGTGAGCAAGTAAAGAGTTAGTGAGCAAGTAAAAGAATGGAGAAGTTAGTGAGTAAAAGAATGGATGAGTTAGTGAGCAAGTAAAGAGTTAGTGAGCAAGTAAAGAGTTAGTGAGCAAGTAAAGAGTTAATGAGCAAGTAAAAGAATGGATGAGTTAGTGGGCAAGTAAAAGAATGGATGAGTTAGTGAGCAAGTAAAAAAATGGATGAGTTATTGAGTAAAAGAATGGATGAGTTATTGAGTAAAAGAATGGATGAGTTAGTGAGCAAGTAAAAAAATGGATGAGTTATTGAGTAAAAGAATGGATGAGTTATTGA
>JAUELE010269619.1:0-10021 GCA_031471655.1 Diodora aspera | reverse complement strand
GGAGGATGAGGGTTGGATGGGGGGTTAAGATTGGATGGGGAGTTGAGGTTGGATGGGGGGTGACGGTTAGATTGAGGATGAGGGTTGGATGGAGGATGGACGTCGGATGGGGGGTGAAGGTTAGATGGGGTATCGAAGTTGGATGGAAGGTGGGTGTTGCTCAGCCCCTCCCTGCAAAAACTGAGGAAGCTTTACCCCCCCCCCCCCCTCCAGTCCCACTTCCTCCACCAATAAATTACAATTTTAATGTCAAATGAAATGTACATCTAAATTATGTCATCATCAATCAAACGTCTCATATGAAGAAATTGACACAGATCAACAAATAACTATGATAACACACGATTACAATTTTCGCTCATTAAACATTGTTATTACTGATCCGTATTCAAAATTGACATCGTCACAAAGGGAGATAACTAAATTAAGACCTTCAGACAAATCATTTCAAGCTTAACTGCCCGTGAACAAAGTGAAAACCCCAAATCAACCTTGTTTCTCTAATATGAGACTTGCCCACCCCGGCTTAAGTCGAAGCTGCAAAGTAATTGTCAAATTATAATCACAGTGAATGACCAGCCGAACAATGGTACTCAGTAGCAATGAAACATGAAGCCGTCATCACTGAAACAGCATCTGTTGGCAAATCGAGAACACTACAGAGCTAGACTTCAGTCGCCTGTATTTTCTTTTTTCTGTCATCAAATTTCCTTTACAATCTGTGTTCAAAATGTCAGAAGTTTTTATTAACCCTTCTGATATGCTACAGGCGAGATATCAGTTCAGCATTTTTAGCAACATGCTAAAAGAGTTAAGTACAGCAAGTGGCAATGCGTTTCGAAGCGAATTTTGCTGTCATTCGAGTTCAAAATTTAAGAATACCTTTCCCAAGTATCGCAAGTGACAATGCGTTTTGAAGAGAATTTTACCATCATTCGAGTCCAAAATTTGAGAATATCTTTCCTAAGTATTGCAAGTGACAATGCGTTTTGAAGAGAATTTTGCCATCATTCGAGTTCAAAATTTCAGAATATCTTTCCCAAGTATGGCAAGTGACAATGCGTTTTGAAGAGAATTTTGCCATCATTCGAGTTCAAAATTTAAGGATATCCTTCCTAAGTATTGCAAGTGGCAATCCGTATCGAAGAGAATTATACATGCATTTGAGTGCAAAATTTAAGAATATCTTTCCTAAGTATTGCAAGTGACAATGTGTTTTGAAGAGAATTTTGCCATCATTCGAGTTCAAAGTATAAAAATAACTTTCCTTAGTTTTGCCTTCATTTGAAATAAACCTTTTGTTTGCATCAAACCGATAATCTCTTTTTACCAACCTCTAAATGTTTAATGCGGTCTTAATGTATTTGAAAAGTTAAGTTGTTTCTGATGGAAACATAAAGTTTTTTCTTATCTTACAAATGTTCGTTGTGAAGTGAGTCAATTTTTTCAAATGACTTCCCAACAGCTCGGAGCAAGAGATTTAAAAAGAATTTTAGTGGACGTTGTATTAACACAAAAATTAAAGCACCTTACAAAGGGAGGTAATTTATCAGAAATTTTCCAGAAACTGGTTTCAAAGAATAACATACAATTTAACGGTCAGTCAGTCACACAGCACTATAATTGGTACATTTGACGCCAGATAGGATGATTATTTAAACTGTGGGTCGCCCGCCGAGATTTAGCCCCAGGTATCGGGTGGTCGTGTGGTCAGGAAAAGAGGACAGGTGTGAGCATAATGGACATTAGGATGACCAACAATGACCGTCAAGTGTCACGGACAATGGTCAAGGAGTGGACAAAGCAAGGATTATTTGATCAAGGACACGTCATCCTTTACTAACAAACTGTCGGCAGATATGTGACTTTTCTTACTAACATCCGATCTTTTAAAGAAGCTCCCATATTTTAATCCAAATATTGTTGAACGTAATTCTGTCTTCTTGTCAATCTGTCTTTCCTCACAGTTGCTTCATTACAAAAGGAGAGCCTCTTCATTATTAAACGCACATCTGATTCTGAATGATTTGATGCAGTGGAACCTGCAAGAGTTCCATATTTTAATTCCAACACTATTAAACATAATTCTGTCTTTTTGTCAATCTGTCTGTCCTCACAGTTGCTTCATTACAAAAGGAGAGCCTAATCATAAAATGCACATCTGATTCTGAATGATTTGATGCAGTGAAACCTGCAAGAGTTCCATATTTTAATTCCATCTTAAACATAATTCTGTCTATTTGTTAATCTGTCTTTCCTCACTGTTGCTTCTTTACAAAAGGAGAGTCACATCATAAATGCACATCTGAATGATTGGATGCAGTGAAACCTGCAAGAGTGAAATAACTGGGGATTTAAGCAAAGTTCACCCACATCACCCCAGTGTTACCTCCATCATGTCTGTGCCAGGTTTCAATTACCTACAGCCTCCCCCCCAATGACAATGACGACTGATCTGTCAGTGAGTGACATTTTGTCGAATGAACAAGATCATTGAATTTATTTCCAAGTCATGACACGTTTAAAACACCAATTATTATGGCGTCATTCTTGTTATCACTAATGAGTTGTGTAGCTAACAATTAATTAGCCACAACAACTAATGAATGCGCGTTGTCCGAGTTTGTAGAGCTCGGCGGATAGTGAATCACTTTGTTTTTACAAAGATTATGGTAATGGGTGCTACCAGTCATTCGATGATGCCGGTTAGTACAGAATAGTTTTCTGTTGAAAACGATGTTTAGGACTAACAGTGTATGCCGGAATCCAGAATATAGACAGAGGCCGGATTGTCCAGAGTATTTTAGATGATATTTATACTAGACTTTGCCGGGACCAAACTTTTCAGAGTATTTTACATGGTTGTTATATTAGACTTTGCCGGGACCAAACTTTTCTGCCGGTTTTGACAGAATGCCAGACTACTCAGAGTCCGGTTTGTACAGAGTCCACTGTATATATATTCTATGATCCCTTCTAACAAGTGAACATATTGCATTCAATGAAAATGTTCACCCATTATCCAATTTCGAAATGGGATCAGCATTCTGATCATAAAAATTAGTCATACCCTATCGTAAAAATGAAACATGCGGGTTTAAACCTGTCTTATTTTATGGTATAACTGAGACATTATTTTTTTCCCCGTCTCATCTTCGGTTACATAGTCTAAAAGCTCTAAAATGCCATAACCGGCACCCGGCTTTGTAATTACAAGGCTGTGATGATTCATCCAGTTATTAACGTTAAAAGTTCGACACAAAGATGAAACAATGCCTGGTCCCCATTGTAATTTAACCTGCATCCAAGATGTCTTGCATTACCTCAAATTTACTTTACGAGCATGATAATTACTGGTTGTTGTATTCTGTACAGCCATCTTGAATTTTATTGCATTATTTTAAACGACAACAATAAAAATATACGAGCAAAAAACCCTTCTCAAATTTTACAACTATCCAATATGAGGCAAGGCTTTTAAAAGCATTGGCGTGACACATGTAAAAAGACTGACCAATCATGTATTCTGTTACAAAATCTCTCAGCCAATCAAAAATGGTTTTACAAAACCACCTGTTAAATTATTCAAATTTCTTTTTAATTCATAAACTAGGCCTCGTCAACAGTATTCAAAGCACAATTCCTCGACAGGAAGTAATAAAATTGCAGTTCCGCAGAAAATATTCCTCGAAACTAAAATCTGACTTTAAAATCTTTTTTTGATTTTAAAGGATTTAACTGAATTTTATGATCAACCTGAACTCATTGTTCCAAAGTAATCCTAGACTTGCACAAGTCTCTAAAAACAATTTAGTTACTAACATTTTATATAAATATTTTTTTAAAATATCAACTACATATAAAATGTGCGGTATTATCTAGACTTGCTAAATTTTATTGTACGGGAAGCTGAACACATGGTTAATATATTACAGTAGAGCCTTGGAGCAAGGCTAGAGTAATCCCTCCTGTTAGGACATCCTTAGACCTAAAAATAGTCCATGAAATATTTTGAATTATTTTATCATATTTAATTTTTATTCCTTCAAGAGACGCTCCTACAATGCACAAAATAGAAGCTAGCTAGACTTGCTTTAGTTGAACTGGCTTTAAATATAAAATTAACAAAATTCCAGTCATGAGGCAGGACTAGGACATCTTTAGTTAGCTTCTGACTAACAATGCTAACAAAATGAACATTTTCTTCGGGGTATACTTCAATCAGTTTATTTATGTACATGCCACAGTTTTTTCAACTCCCTGAGAAGTATACTCCATACCATCACCAGATTCAACATCAGCGACACTTCGTATGAGGTATCCACTTAATGAATAAATCACCTATAGATGTGTTGCCAACAACATTGACAACAATCACTGCTAGGTACCCCAACGCAACTTGTTTGAACCAAAAATACACGAAGGCAAAAAGATATTCAACACTACCTTCTGGGTACCCATTTACAATCTGCTGAACAAGACAGATACCAAAACTGATGAATGGCTGTGCGAAAATTACCAGTGGCCTTACTTTCCTGCCAGACAACCTTCAGAAAATTAATCTTTTGTCGGTTAGTTATGAAAACATGAGCTGTCCCAAAATATTAACAAACCCATTGATCTGTTCTCATAACACCAATGAAAATTTATCATGACCGACCAAAGGTGGAACAATATACTATTATCCACACAACTAACGGATTAGTCTGAGCTGACATGGCCATAAACAGAGCATTAACATGTCGTCTGGAAAGTCCTATGGGAGTTGTCAACAGACAGCTGCCTTGATGAAGATATTAGAAGTACTTGTTAGGAAAGTCCAACATGACTAGGCAATATACTGTCTTGATTATGAAGGCATTACAAGTAGTTGTTAGGAAAGTCCTCTGGGATTATTCAATATGGCTGTCAACATCACTGGACTGCGGTATGCACAAGACTTAACAAGAAATCCCAGAGGTCGTACTCTGCATACCATGTGATTGTGATCCCTTGTCCATCTAACATCTTGACCACCGAAAAGATAAAAATAATATGATTGTGATTATTGACAACATATAACAGGTCGGAATGAAAACAGTTGAGTTGAGTTGAAATAATGTTTTACATTTCAAGGGCAATATTTCAGCCATAACACAACATGATGCGCAAGGTGCACATCAAGCAAAAAGATAGTTCATAAAAGGGATCTATAGAAAGGAAAGCGACAGCAAAAGATCCCCATTTTAGTCGCCTTGTGCGACAAGCATTGGGTTACTGAGGCCCTATTCTATCTAAGTGACACCAAGTCACTCCCCGGATGCCCCACGGGGTGAGTACAGGAGTAAAGCCTGTATCACCAGTGAGGAGCTGAATGATTTTGATACAGTGAAACCTGCGAGCTACAGCTGGTACTGAGGAACAAATGGTGATACTATAATGTGGATGTGCACCATATGATCAGCAGCCACTGCAGAGAAATCTACAGCAGGAATCAACCTTCAACTTTTAGGTTGGAAGGTCGTCGCTCAACTGACGGAGCTACCACACTGCCCCAAGAGTGATCTGGATTATTAACATGGATTTTGGTGATATTTCAGCCATATCTTCATAATTTCAGGTTGTCAATCTCTTGATCAAAAACACTATCTGATGAACTTGGAAGGACCATTCGT
Organism: Diodora aspera; assembly: GCA_031471655.1. Lineage (NCBI taxonomy): Eukaryota > Metazoa > Mollusca > Gastropoda > Lepetellida > Fissurellidae > Diodora > Diodora aspera. The sequence continues at coordinate 4,367 of JAUELE010269619.1, read as the reverse complement.
CAGTGCTAAAACTGTTCAAACAAACTGATGACTAAAGTAAGAGCTCAGCATTTGAAGCCTAATAACAAAATACAAATGAGTCTCCTGTTTTAGGGTCGCTTGTATTTAGGATTAAATGTTTTATGAACTGTTCAAGCCTCTTTCATCAGTTTACCTGAATCATCCATCCACATTAACAAGTGTCAACAATATATTACAGACGCAAATTTCACTATAAAAACTGACTCACCTGAAAAGTTCCATAGAAGTATGTAAAACTCCCAGGAATAAGAACCCCCTTGACATAGATGCCCCAAACGAATAAAATCCCAAAGTGATTTTGAAGAAAGTCTCCAATAAACCATGGTCCTGAAATAAATGATTTGATCAGGTGAAACCTGTGACCCAACGATGACACTGTAACTAAATCGACAAAGATTGATTGATTTTGGACTTAACATAGATTTCGTCAATCTTTCAGCCACATCACCACTGAGGCACCTATCGTAAATCAGTATGAAGGGTCAATCTCAAGATAGGTACCCAGGTGGGACTGAACCCACAACCACCAAGTTGGGCAGATTACTGGGTTGACATGCTGAACACTGCGCTATCCAGTACCCCCCAAATCAACAAAGAAAGTTCTTCAACCCCACTCTTGATGGATAGGATCTATTTCAACTGATCTATTCTACCATCATTATTCATTATTAAATGAAAAGAATTTTCATAGTACATATAGAAGGGTATTTTGTTTTAAAATCTTTATTTAGCATTTTTACACATCCTTCCGTCAATGATTAGCCTTTCGCACAAACTAATCATCATTATTATGAGCAATTGATTAGCAATCAGATGAAATTGACTGGCAAACTGTGATTCGAACCCAACCAAAAAACACCTGTGTATATATTTATTTTCTGTATTACAGTGTGCATTTCTTCTTGTTCTTGACCTTTTGTGGAAATAAACATTTGAGAGAACATGTTTGTGGAATTTAAAACAGGTTGCCCGAACACACCCTGTTAGTCCAACTTACCAAATGTAATGTACAGGAGTGAGCCAAGAAGAGGAAAATAGACACAGTTTGTGGTGGCTGCTAACCAAAGCTTCCATAACCACCGATTCAAATAATAGTGAACCATCGTCTCCCCTGAAAACATCAAACATGGAATGTTTATTACCAACAGATGAAAAACATGAGGTGTATAAATCTTTGCCACTAAAAAATGAGCTGTCACTGTGAATAACATTAAAACAAATTTAATATTTGAGCACTTTACAGGTAATAATACCACAACCAGTTCAGTGGGACAGATGAGTGATACAAATAGAACTGATCTTGTCAGGATATACGATATGGACTGATAAGGTTGGGTAATCAAAGATCTGCTGTTCCAAATGATACTCACAGTGACTGGTGAGTGATTTGGGCTTTTTAACAGCTTTTGGCAATATTTCAAATATCACCCGTGTCACCCACAGCACTCGGCTGAAAGAGTGAGTGAGTGAAATGGATTTTTACATTGCAGGGGACAATATTTGAGCCATAGTGCAATGTGAAGTGCAAGAGGCACATCAGGAAAAGAGACAACACAGGCTCGATAGTAAGAAAGAGAAAGCAAAAGATCCCCATTTTAGTCGCCTTGAAAACAAGCGTTGGGTTACTGAGGCCCTATTCTATCTATGTGACACCACGTCACTCGCCGGAACCCCCACGGGGTTTGGCTGAAAGAGAGGTGCCCAGGTAGGATTCAAACCTGCAAGCTGGCAGATTACTGGACTGAGGCCAATCACTACACTAACCACTGCACTATCTCACGTCCGTATGCATCTGAGGTTAGATGCAAATCTCAGGGATAGAAGCACAAATGGTCTTCTCAAAAAATACAAAATGTTTTTGTTCAAAACCTAAGCCACACTGCCATCATCAATTATCACTTTCCAATGCATGTTTATAATTTTGATCAATACAAATTTCCCTTCCACCTACCTGTAAGAAAGAAATTTCTTATGTTGGTACACTGTCTTAAGAATCCAAGGAACATGATGTATGCAAACACGACCAGTGCAAACATAACCTTACCCTGCAAACAATGGAAACAAGGGCATCAGATAATAAATAACCAATGGTCAATAACCAACTCAGGATTTATTTATCCAAGTACAAGACTTATCAATGTTTTGTGCATATAGCATTGAATAACCGGACACCAAGTTTTAACACAGGATTATCATGGCCTGCATATGATGAAACAACAGACTCTTTTATGATTAACGACAACCCTCAAGAGTTCTCCAGCCATCAAATACTTACCAAGTGAGTTCAGAATTTAAAATCTATGAATTAATTAGGCTTAACCCCTTGAACCCTGCAGGCCGTTGTAGAGGCCTCGATTTTGTGACGCCAAAACACCTACGAGCCAGTCCACCAGCCTCCACATGGTCTTGTTTACAGCATCTCATCACTAAGCAACAAGCCGACCAATTGGCATGGTTTTTACATTGTGATCTCGGGCAGTACTTCCTTTCTAAAGATAGTCAGTGAATGGCCAAGGTCACAGGTATGCTTTATAATAAAACGCCCAGGGGTCAAAGGATTAAGTATAAACATATATATCAGTTGTGGGTGAAGCCCAAACTATCCTTTTTTTTGTTTAAAGTCTGTCTGAGGTAGATAGATCAGAAGACAGTTATTTGTTGGGCTCTCACTCCAACAATGGCAGCTGAAATAACAATGCCAAGCAAGGCCCTTCATTCCACTTTTGAATTCAAGCATTTTATATGCTGACCTAGATTACAAATATTCCTTGATGAGTGGTTAATTTAAAGTCTTATGAGGACATTACTAGGGGTGTTAGGTTTCCGTTATCTTTTGACCCATTTTCCGTTCCTTAAATTCACCAAATCCGTTTTTTTCCGTTTTCATGCGATATCATGAGGTGATGTTAAACTTTATGGCTCATAAATCATGAAAAAAAAAACAACTGCTTTTTCCATCAGTTTAGTAAGACAACAAAAACGTATAACTGTCATCCGAGCTTGTGCTTGCCATGTTGTTTACTGTGACAACAATCCGCACCGAATATATTCTCTGCGTTCTGATTGGCTAAAAATGCCACGGTCGAACATTGCTTACGTCGTGCAATAGCCCCGCTTAACCCAAACAAAATAAGATGCTAGAGTGACTAAAACAACAAAGAAACAGTGCTAAATGCTTGCTGTTTTTTAATTTATGTTTTAAATGCATTTATTGGCGTATTTAACAGTGATCCAGAATTTTTTCTCTTTGGAATGTAAATTCCGTCACTCCATCCGCGATTCTGTGATTGCGGAAACCTAACAACCCTATAGACCGAGACCAACTCCTCATCTTAACCCACTTACTGTATAAACTCCACCATTGACCAAGTCAGCATCTCGATAGTACCCTCCGGACACCATCCTATCCTTCTTCGTATCCCGCGCCATCTTGATGTCAATTTGGTTGCCATCGGGTTTGACCTTACTCTCCTCATAGGTCAAGGCCAGCAACCTTTTGCCGGAATCCTGGTTCTTCTCAGAGGTGAAATATTTCCATCCTGCATCGTCAAATTTGATTGGTCGAACTGGACAAGCTGATCTATTGGGAACAGGATGATGCAAGAATGTTCCTGGAAACAAGAGAAACTTATTGGATCTAACATGGTTTTTTTTTAGCTATCAGCAAGGGTACCTAATTCAGGCTGAATAAAAACACCTCATCGGGAGATTGCACATTCTACCGCATCTTTAACATCAAGATAACATTAATTAGTTGGTTTGTTGGATTTACAGTGGAACTTGGCAGTCTTTCAGCCATATGCCCACTTTTGCTAGTTGCAGTGGTTGATTTGTGGTTGATTTGATGTGGTGAAACCTGCCAACTTTGGCTATACTGACAAATCAATGGTGATGTGCCAGCACACCATATGATCACTGCATATAGAAATACTGACTACTCCAGAAAAACATTCTCTATGGTGGAATTGAACCCACAACCTTCGGGTCGGTAGGCCGATGCTCTACTAACTAATCACCCCCATACAGAGTTCGTACAACACTGAGACAACCATTTTCAAGGACTTTCTAGGACTTTCTAGGACTTTTTAAGACCATTTTCCAGGCCAGACTTCAAGATACAGGAGCAGGGAATAAGTCCAGCTTTTAAAAAGAAATCGGGATAGGACATTTAACCAGAATCTAAAAATGAACAAACTACGACACAAGGCCAAGTTCATTCAATTTCATTTCACACAAAGATAAATAAATGATAACAACAAAGGACAGGTTATTGAGTGAGTGAGTGAAATGGATTTTTACATTGCAGGGGGCAATATTTCAGCCATAGCGCAATGTGATGTGCAAGA
>JAUELE010269608.1:0-10021 GCA_031471655.1 Diodora aspera | reverse complement strand
GTTACAAATGCCCCCCCCCCCCCCCCCCCCGACACCCTTGCAGAGCTGGATTAATCTTTTAAAAAACATACACAAAACAAGGTTTTCGCTGAAGAAATACATCAGTCATGATAGTGAGTCCCTATGATGGAGTCACTCAGTGGGGTCCACACCCTTCCAATGAAGGTACTGCCTCATCCACAGGTTTTAACTTCGATCAGAAAAAAAAAACCATTATGATTTTCTCTTTTTCCTAAATGCAAACCAATTCCGATCATGACAAATGCAAATGATAATACAGACAAGTAAGATGTGACAATTCAAATGTTCACCGTCTCCATGCAAAAATAGCGACCCGGATGTCTTGCAAGGCAACAATGATATCATACAGGTTAGCTGGGAATTTAAAAAAGAAACAAGTTAAAACAACTCACATGTACACATATGTTATTTACCAGTAATACAGATAATTATAAGGCAATGAACTGATACGCAACAAGATAAATTCTTTTGCTGCGACTCTTTACATTCACACAAAGCTGACGGCAAAAGCAAGTCGACAGTAAAATTCTTGATGAGCCTTTCAGCCTGCGAGTTCTGATCAAAATTAATCAAACAATGTTTTTCAGACATCCATGGTATGGTTCCATTTCTGCATTCTATACACTGTCAATATCTCATGGTATATACTACAAAGTCATGCACATGTTCAAACACTCTTCTTTGCTGCGAAACTGTAACCATGCATTATCTGCCCTAATGAGGCAAAACGTCTCCAACTTCTCATAAATGTCGCCTGAAAAAAAATAACCATATTTTTGATACAAACACATTCGTAACGGCACATGCTATGAGATGAATACGCAAATCAGCTGTTACAGTAGACAGCTTGCCAAAGTTCAGAAACTGGAAAAGTCATTTGAATGTACTAATGGCAACAATAGATGAAGGCGACCAGTAGCACGATTTGCTAGCCGTATGAAAATCCAGGAGCACAGTGCTTGCCGTTGAGAGGACTGTCGAGCTTCACATACACAGCACTGGTCAGGACATCCACCTGAAGACCAAGACACTTACATCACGTTCAGACTGCAAAGTGAAAAAAAAGTAGGTTTTGTATTTAGCATTAGCTGGTCAGTGAAATACTCATTGCCATATCGGCCTTGAGAGCTATGACAATTACCTTTCAGGGGGTTACTGAATGTCAAAACTATGCAGAAAGCTCAGTTGCTTAACCTCGTATTTTTTAACAAAGTCTCGGTGGCCGAGTGGTCTACATTGCTGATCTTTAGTGCTGCTGATTGGTACCTAAAGCTGAGGGCGTGCGTTCGATTCCCGGAGAGGACTGAACCCAAACAGACTAGCTACTCTTCAAGAAAACGCAATGTCAATCCCATATAAAACAAAATTATGTTGAATGTCACAAGAGATTTACATTTTAGCGACAGCTCAGTGCACAGGTGCCCACTTGAAATAAAATCAGCATTTTAAGCATTGAAATGAAACCACTGGTAAACCTACAGAATTTATATATTCGTTTTTTTATTTTTGCGAGTCAGTGATTAATACAGGATTTAATGAGTGGTCTTGGATTTAACATGGCTTTTTGCAATCTTTCAGTCATATCATCGTGTTGCCTACATGTATATAACATGGGTCCTTGGGTTCAATCTCTGGACTCGAACCAATAACTGTCCAGCCTGGCAGTCGACTGGTCTAACCGACTAAACACGGCACTATCCTACATCTACTGGATTTAAAATTAAACCTCAATATAATTACAATGGTCAGTAGGTCTGAAACAGATGGAATTGACACTTGTGCATGCCAAGCTTTGGTGTTTAACAGATTAATTATTAAACTTTCCAGGAACATGAATCATACAAGTGAGTGAATGATTTGGGATTTTACGTGGTCTTCGGCAATCTTTCAACCATATTGCCTACATCTAATCAGGGGGCAAACACTGAGATGAAAGAGAGGTCCCCGGGTGGGATTCGAACAGCCGCCAATAATGGCAATTACTGGGACGTCACACTAACCACTGCACCCCCAAATTATACATTGCAGGTTTGCATGTTTAGTCAAGAATGCACATGGTGACTTACATCAGCTTAGAAGAGGCCACAGTCTTTGAGGTTGTTTTTGATGATGACGTCTGTTACAGCATCAAATACGAACTGCACGTTGTTGGTGTCTGTAGCGCAAGTGAAATGCGTGTAAATCTCCTTCGTATCCTTGCGCTTGTTCAGATTTTCAAACTGTAGCTGGATGTAGGCAGCTGCCTCTTCATAGTTGTTGGACCCTAGGCAGAAGAAATTCTTTAATTTGTTGGCATTAGCGGTGTATATATATATATACCTTTATCTGACCAATCATGTCAAACATTTACTAGAAATTAATACATAATTTTCAACAACAATGCAAACTTATGTGCCTTGCAATTGACATCCTTCCATTGCTGTCGCACAAAAGAACTGAATTATCTCCCTTATATCACTGGATTTCACTGTTGTCAAAAGTTATCTCCCTTTGCATTCTGGAACCATCTCTTTCCAGTTTACATTTCTAAATACAGTAACGAAGACCAAAACATCTAAATTTAAAGCTGATGTGTGGTTTAATCAATATTCCATGTAATATTATTAAAACAAATTCATTTCCAGAATGGAAACCAATTTCTGACACAAGTCTTGAAGACAGGTTAATATGATTAAAATAATTTCCAGAGACGATTCTTCAGACATCATGAACATTTAAACTCTTAACCACAATTAACCAAAACATTTAAATTTTCATGAAGTGAGAGATTTGGGGTTTTACACAGTTTTCAGCAGTCTTTCAGCCACATCACCACCAACATCATGTCAGTGTCGAGGCTCCTGTCTCTCTAGGCTGAAAGAGGTGCCTGGGCCGGACTCAAACCACAACCGCCAAGGCTGGCAGATTGCTGGGCCGACGTGCTAACCACTGTGCCACCCCACAGAAAGGCTTTACTTTTTTTCTTTAACCATTAGCTTGGAGGAGGACATGACCTACTACATATTTTGAATGACACCACATCATTTCATGGAACCCCCACATGGTGTGTACTAAACTGGAGAAATTTTTGGGGGTGAACAACTTGCAACAGGAAGACACCAATGACACTGTCATTACATTAGATAATATCACTTCAAAAGTGTACGTCAGAGAGTTACAAAGTGGTTCATTATTCAAGGCTGCTTCAGTAATCTTTAGTTATTATCATAGCAGGCACGGTAGCTGTCAGCAACAGACATCGGACTTGTGATCCGACAATGGTTAGGTCTGGGCTTGATAGTATCCAGCACCACGTTGTACCCTTTGACAAGTTACTTTACTCGACTTGTCCCAGTCGACCCAGCTGAAAATGGATACTGATGTTGCACTGTGCAGCAACCATCCTTGAGGGTGGGAAGACAAATTTCCAGCATTCCTGTGAAGCCAGATGAAAAAAACACTGTTGTTGCTGCTGTTGCTGTTATTCACAACACACATTTTCCAAAGACATCAGGAGGGCAGATCCGTTTCCATTCTTCCTCCAAGCTTGACTTCATCCTACTGTGAAAGTCGGGTCAATTTTGGATTTTATACTACTACCTGTGAATTCGGGAAAGCAGATTGTCAGCGGTGACTTTTTGATCTTCTCCTCGAACAGATCCTTCTTGTTCAGGAAGAGGATGATGGAGGTGTCCGTGAACCATTTGTTGTTGCAGATGGAGTCAAACAGCTTCATGCTCTCCATCATACGGTTCTGAAACATGATGACAGTGAGTGAGTGAATTTTGATTTTACGTGGTTTTCAGCTAGCTTTCAGTCATATCACCATAGTGTCACCAACGCCATGTTGTTGTGAGAAGTACCCGGGCAGGACTCGAACCATGATATGACTGGCAGATCACTGGGTCGACATGCTAACCACTGTACCATCCCACACCCCGAAATATGGTTACATTACCAGTGACTTTTTTCATGTTTAAATATTCAATATAAGAGCAATATACCACCTATATGAGTAAACCATTACTTATCCCCATATTCTGATGTCGTAAGGGCCATTTATGCTTGCGAGAACTCAAAACTTTTCTCGTCAGTAACAGTCAGTCCATATCTTCTCTGAGAGCAAACAACCTTTCACTCATCTAAAATAGTTTTTGGTGAAGAGAACAAATTATTATTTTTTTGCCCCTTAAATGCTTCAGCCTCACCCATAGTTGTAATAGACAATGCTTTGTCATATCCAAAGATGACTTACCATTTCCTGATCCTCTGCCAGAGTCAGATCGTACTCGCTCATGGCGACGATGAAGATAATTGCAGTAACTCCCTCAAAACAGTGGATCCATTTCTTTCTCTCCGACCTCTGACCTCCCACGTCAAACATCCTGTAACAATCAAAGCCAATTCAGATTTTTATGTTGCAACAATATACCATCAATATCTAAAAGGCATACTAAACAAAGTCGAACAAGCATTCCTTGCCGACTCGTACCCTTATTGCTCCGACTCCGATCTGAATGGAAATTTGTCCTGAAAATTCGCTGACCAAGGTAGGATTTGAACCCAAACTGATAATGCCAAGTTATTGCTGAGCAAGCACTACACCTCTGTGCTATCCGGCAACACCTTATGTTCAGCAACTATACTTTGAATTTACGTCATTTTTTTCAGTCTTTCAGCTGGGATCACCACGGTGTCCCCTACATCTTGTCGGTGTCAGGGTTAAATTTCCAGCCCGCAAGAGAAGTACCTAGGTTGGATTCAAACCCAAGGCTGGCAGATTACTGGGCGGGCACGCCAACCACCTCATACTGAAGAAGGCACCCAAAAGATTTGTTTTCAGCGATATTAAAAATATATCAACTCATCAGGACATGTCCATGTTGACAACAGCAGGATTGAACCTCCCAAGTGTTGAACCTATTGGACACTCTAACCACTGTGCTTTCCTACACCCCAAATGTAAAGATGGTTGAGAGACTGAAGGAAGATGGATATCTATCTTAAATGCCCCAAACTGTCCAGGTTTGCTTTTTCAGTAATATGTTAGGTTTGTTGGCAATGGGTGAGTGAATGAGTGAATGTGATTTAACATACCTGTGGGTAATATTTCAATCATAACGTTACGGTTGGTACAAAGGGCACCAAATGTTCCAGTTGAACGAAAGTGACCCAGTCGGGATTCGAACCCCCGACCTTGCGGTTGTGAGGCGGACACTCTATCAACTGAGCTACCCGGGCCCTGAGAGACTGAAGGAAGATGGATCTCTATATTAAACACCCCCAGATTGGTCCAGAGGTTAGCTTTTCAAGTAACCTGTTAGGTTCGTAGGAAATGAAAATATTTACAGTGATTTAACGTTATTTTCCAACAGTAATTCCATAGCAACACTGAGTCTGAAACCAAATTCTAGATCATCTATTTGTTTCAAGGTTCTATTCAACATTAAAGCTTGAAAAACCAATATGAGAAGCTTAAGTCTTCAGGACAAACATGCAAAGAGTCAATGTTTAGTTCCTGCTCACTTGAAGTGCAAATCCTTGAAGGTGAAATGAGTCTCAACAATGCCGGTGGTCTTGACACGAGTTCGCAAAACATCTTGTTCAGTGGGGATGTATCCAGGATGGGAGATTCTGTCTAGTGCATTTAAATAGCTGAAACACACAAACAATCACTGTAATACCGATGATGATGATGATTTTTGTTTTTTTGATTTGACATGGTTTTCGGCAATCTTTCAGCCATATCGCCATGGGGTCAATGTCACATTGGTGTGAGGCTCCACTCTCACGATTGAAAGAGAGTTACCAGATGGGACTCGAACCATGATTGCCAAGACTGGCAGATCACTGAGCCGACATGCTAACCACTGCGCCATCCCACGCCCAGATGATGATGATGGTGGTAGTTCTTGCATAGCTGCCAACTCCAATCAGTACTCCTTTCCTGACTTTGCAATGGGACACAAAAGGTGTATGAAGAGGGTATGAGAGGATGTGTCGCTTTCAATATGATCCTCCTTGCCATACCCACTTTTTGGGCTACATAGCTCAAATGCAAGCGTTCAGCCATATCACAACGGTCTCACCAACATTTCTCTCCTGGCTGACAGCGAGATACCCAGGCAGGACTCAAACCCCAACCGCCAAAGCTGGCAGATTACTGAGCCGACGTGCTAACCACTACACCATCCTGCGTCCCTCAACTTCCATGACAAATACGGGGATACTTGTGTGCATATTCCTACAGGACAATACCACTGAACTAATGGGGTCACCGAGTCTAAGAATTAAACGTCAGTATTAATAACCCAGTCTTTCACTAGTCTCATTGATCGAACTAACTATGCTTTCAACTTGGTACATAGAAGCGTGGTTAACAACACCAGTGACACACGTCTCTCATTCCGCCCACAAATATAGCTGCCGGAATGAAGGGAACTTACTATTCAGCGGAGTCGTTGAGCTGGTATTCTCGAGAGCGACTGAAGCACTCTTGCACTCCTGAATCCTTCCACAGTCTCTTCATGAGGGATGCTACTTCAGGGGACAGCTCGCCCTCATCAGCGTTTCCAGAAAGGGAGAAAAACTGTCGAGCATCCTCCTGTAAGAAAACAAGGCTTCAATCAGTACACTGTCAAAAATTGATTTCCAGATCCAGAAGCAGTTTAAATGTAAAGAGTAGCTGTAGAGAGCAAAGTCAGCCTCAATTGTTGGAAGACGAGCTGTTGGGTCAATCTTGTCAATGCTACAGGCACAATGAAGCAGAAGTAAGTGCAATGAATATTGACAGCTAAAAATTGTTACGGACACACACTGGTGAAAACAAAATAAGGGATCACATGTTGTTACTATCTCAACCTCCTCCTCCCATCCCCTCTCTCCTTCCCTCCAGCTAATACGCCTACACCAGGGCGTGTGGTGGTTGTGGTTATTTTCTACTGCGATATGCCACAATTGGAACACCTTCATGCATTTCCATAACCATGAAATACACTTTGATCCCAGTGCATGGCTGCCATGTGAAGAATATTGACCAACCAATCAAATCACATTTTACACATGTATGGACAAGCAGACAAATTTAATACAATTTCTTATGAGTTCCACATAAACTGATGTTTGCTGACACAAACTGAATCTACAAATGTTTGTAACTGTAAATATTAACGGAAATAACAACAAATGAAAGTAGTTTGACTAGATTTCCCTACTCGCAAGTGTTTGCACTGGGCCTGAGTCAAGTTTTCCTAATGGTAGCCTAGTACAAGTGGCCACAGAAGCTTGATGGAGTGATGTAATTGTTGTTTCAATGGGATACCAGTGGCTCCATCTAGTTTATGCGTACTTCAAGTGTAATTATGGACGTGGTGATAAAGGTTATTTGCTTCACTTTTCACTGATCCCTCATTTCTTTCCTTCAGTATATTTACTACAAACACACTGCCACCAAAAGATAGCACTCTGGACTAGCAATCTATCAGCTTTTGTAGTAACAGTATTCAGTTCTGACTCAACTATTTTACTTTTTTTTTCATTACAAACTTTAATAACTGTAAAGAGTGAGTGAGTGAGTAAAATGGAGTTATACACTGCAGGGGGCAATATTTCAGCCATAGTGCAATGTGATGTGCAAGGGGCACATCAGGAAAAGGGACAACACAGGATCAAAAGTAAGAAAGAGAAAGAAAAAGATCCTCATTTTAGAGGCTCTTACGGCAAGCATGAGGATATTGGTGTCCTATCCTTTTTGGTGTTAGAGTGACACCCCCCGGGAACCTCACAGGGTTAATATTTCAGCCATGGCGCAATGTGATGTGCAAGAGCAATATCAGAGAAAGGGACAACACAGGATAGAGAAGAAAGCAAAAGATCCTCATTTTAGACGGCTCTTACTACAAGCATGAGGACACAGGGGCCTATTCTTTCTGGCGTTAAAGTGACACACCCGGGGAGTATAACTGTAAAGAAATAACAAATGAAAATGCAACCGACATATATTAGGTAGAACTTTTAAACTGTTCCATCCAACTATCATTATGTATTGCAATATATCGGATCACTCCTACATTATTGTATTATTCACAAACCATCTTTCATCAGCATATTTATATGCTGATATATTACTACTATTCTATCATATTAATATATATGTTTAAAGAACTTATTGGTTTCATGGTACAGCCCCTGACAAATGGTAACATCTCTCTATTGCTCTGTTGACAATGTAGGTCAGTAGAATCAATCAGTTAGGGGAGTCTATGTCCAAGTTTTTCAACTTTCTACCTGTTTGCCACTGGCTCACTGCCACCCAATTCAATAGAAGTCCTTGTGTCTGGATTGACAAGCTCTTGGCACTTAGTGTATATGAGAAATGTCATATTCGGTGTTGAGACCAAGAGGTGTGCGTTTACAAAGAGTAAATATCCCAATATACTGAAGCGGAAACATTAACGGCAGACAGAAATAGGATCAACATCTAAATTCGCAATTACCCTGTCTGCCCAACGAGACTACTTGCTACAAATTAATAACGGCAGTTAAGTCTAGCTTGAGATGTTTACATCAGAAAGAGATGCCCTTTTACACCTGCCTTAAGTAATCTCCAATGTTGAGTTTGTGATGCATGTTAGGGCTCGAAATTAGTGGTGCCGCAGCACACATGGCACACTTAAATTTTGCAGAGGGTGCCCGACAGGCACAGCAGTTTAAAAATTTGTAGAACAACTTTTAGGTTTCGTGTTTTTTGTCAGTTCGAAAGTTGACACTTCATGAAAAATATTACACATTCTGGCTGATGTTGTGCCCCAGTTTACTTCCATGATGGTGGGCTGTACCTGATTAGACTATCTTAGACTTTCGAGTACAAATTCGGCACACCAAAATTGGAAATGGCACACATGAAAATTAGTTACAGTGCCCAAGGGCACACCTGATATTTTTCTAATTTCGAGCCCTGTAGTTTGTTAAAACAAGTTATTTATTTTTGAAAACTGATTTTTCAAATTTTGTTCTAGAGTTGGTCTGGCAATTATCAGTCACCTTACAAAATTTGAAAGTGCTGGAATTATTGTTTTTTGAGTTACATTACATAGCAGTTCATCGGTTTCATTTTGCCGCAAACAGACTGTACCCTAGGTTAGTAGGCAGGGGTATAAATAAGAATAAAAAACCACAGGACATTTGTCCTGTAAGGGATTGAAGCTTACAGGTCAAATCAATTTTTTACAGGACACACCCGATTGTTCTAAGACATATGACAACCCGGCTAGATACTACTTTGCAGTACAGTATAAATGCAAAATAACTTAAATGCGGTTTTTTTCCCAACCCAATAAAGTACAGTTGCCTCAATGATGCAAAAATGATTTATTTCATTACCGAAAGTTAACGGCCACGCCATAGCATCCTCTCAAAGCACATAAGGAAACACTCGGGCCAAAACGTTTAAACCCGGCATAGCTACGGAAATGCACAAAGTTGTTTGAATGGGGTCTGTACTATTAAAACGTTAGAAAAATGCATTCGGCACAATTCGTGATTAATCGCCAAGTTACCATAAATCCATCACGAATGTCGCAAAGGCGGAAGTCGACAACTGTCAAACGAAACACAGGGTTTGCACGGATCCTGGAAACCTAAAAAAAATCATTAAATTTCATAATTGAATTTCCATGACCTGGAAATCATGGAAAAACTGGTTTTGCGAGATAGAGGAGAAAAACCTGGAAAAATCATGGAATTTTTCACCTTTCAATCTGTCACTCTTTTTAATTAGGAATTTGTGTGTCGTAATCTGAAGTTCATCGATCAGCTTCGCGCAAAATCGGAAAAACCGAGACAAGTTCCTTGCTATAAATAGCTTCATAATTGCAGGGGAGGTAACTAAAAGGAAGTTCTGTTTGCTTCCCGCATGCGCAGTTGTCATTTCCGCCGGAACTTTTATTGTCTATAATAACGATACTCATGCGGCTGTATAAACGAGTCCAACTATGTTATACAGTTTGTCCATCCTTCACTG
>JAUELE010269607.1:0-18272 GCA_031471655.1 Diodora aspera | reverse complement strand
TAATAATAATGGATAGTTCTTTTATAGCGCGGTATCTCCACCTAACAGTAGACTCAAAGCGCTTCCATATATTACCTTGGTTAACTTATGTTACTATAAATATACACAAAATTATGTACACACCACGAATAACACACCCGAGACATGTTTGAATAGCCTCATATATTTTGGCACCCCATACCATAAAATAGGAAAAAATGCATTCCGAACTTTCCGTCAGAATCTTGAAAATATTCAGAAACCTTCAGAAACGTTACACTTGCAAATAAATGCATTCGCCTCATATTCGGAAATCGACGGCACATTCTTCGGTAAACTCACATAGAAAGGTTCGGACTGAGGCTGGCTATTTAAAAGTAGAAAATAAATCCGTCTGCATCTCCCGGAACTAAGGGAATACGGCGCTATTTAATTAGACATACATTTTACAATGTATGATTTACAGTTTGTTATTTATCTCACAGTGCAGGAGTACGTATCCAAGTTTAAGGAAATCACCCATAAGCAGTAACACCCATAAAAAGACCCTTTTACAGGTACAAATTTGGCAACAAATTGCAACCTGCTGAATGCATGAAGAAACGGATCATTCCTGATCCCGCTGTTAGACGATGAACGTCAACGATTTACTGCGCACGCGCGAGTCGATGCGTGTGCAGTCACGCACTATTACTAAAGGGGTCGTCTTAGCGACTGAAATGACGCGTTTTCATGGTTGCTCGAAGTTATGCCTTATTTCTTTGGTTTGAATTTGTATACATGTATCTGTACTTGTGCTATAAATTTACATGAAATGTGAGATTTTTTCATGGTTATTTCTGCATGTGCTGGGCACGCTAAACACACTGTATCAACACAAGGTTTTCCTCAATTTTTCTCCAATACAACATACTTATGTACAGTTTCAATATTAACTATATATAGCTACGGACCCAGCAGTAATCAAGATTATTCCGGATCAGTGGTATTGTAAGTATCACTCGTGTTAAAGATATCTCGGTAAACACTATATTTTATGTATACATGTATGTTACATTTTATCAAACTTTCATGTCATTTAATATACTGTAATTTACAAGATACCAATACGTCGCACGTGAACAAACTGAATAAATCAAATGAGTCCTGAAGCTGCAACCCTGGTCCGAGGATGTGACTGTAAACAATGACCGCCTGATGTGTAAACGGTTGTCGTCACCCATTTGGGGTCAATATTTAATCCGAAACTCAAAAACTTCAACTATGATAGATCCACATGTATAAGCACATTGTATGCATAAGTAGGTTTTGCCAGATCCAAAACAATATATCTTGAGCACAAAACTGAACAGGCAGCTCAATGCTCAACTCTTTTTCTTCTTCAGTGTTGTTGATCAGGTACTGGCAGAAGGAAGGTCTGTGCCACCGATGGAGGAGCGAGGAGATTACTGATGCTTAGGCTGGTACTGATGAACCAAGACCACATGTCATCACTGCGCATGAAAGTTGCCGACTGCAGTGAACAAGTTTAAACTCTGAATCCGTTGCATGGATAGACGTTTTTAACCACTCAGTTGAGAGATTGTTTGGTCGGCCCACTCGTTGTGCAAGTATTATCTGCTGGGGCGTGTCCACAGCAATCTTTCAGATATAGTTTCAGAATAACTTCTGTCCAGCCCACGAGCGGTTCAAACATGCCACCTGCTGGTTGAACGCGAGACCACTGTGCTATCATCTCGCTCCCCACTGAGAGTGATGTGGTAGTGATGACGACGATGATGATGATGATGATGAATATAGTATTGGTAACAATAATGATGACGATGATGATGATGATGAATATAGTATTGGGAACAATGATGATGACGACGACGATGATGATGATGAATATAGTATTGGTAACAATGATGATGACGACGACGATGATGATGATGATGATGAATATAGTATTGGTAACAATGATGATGACGACGACGACGGCGGAAATGAGGAAATAAATGAATAGAGATGACGAGGACGATTAAAATTATGATAATATAACGACAATCAGAGCGAAAATTTTATTACTAAATCTAATCGTTGAATTGTGATCATTATCCAAATTATCCCCGCATCGAATGTAACATTCATCGCCTCGTGAACATACAACATCATTTCAGAGGTCGAAATATCCGGCTCGCTTAAAAACCAATAATACATCAAGTCAGCTGAGAACCTTACCTAATAAGATCCGTGTACATCGAGTAAGTCGCGTGGAAACCCGCATGTTGAATTAAAAGATCCATTTGCGCCGCAGTCCGCCTCAAATTCATATTATTTAATAGGAAATTGTTTCTTTAGTGATGAAAAAACGAGCAATCAAGTGATATAAGTTAATCCTCGTTTCTAAACAGACGGAAGCTTCACGTCACACGGTGACGAGAAACCGAAGGAAATTTGCCTACCAAATACTCTAGCTTCCATCAGGGCTCTGGGGGGTCGAGGGAAGGGGCTCTGCCGGTCAATTCTTTTCACAATAGATGTGACGCAATCTAGCGACGCCCTGTTGGGAGACCCCTTCAAGAGTTTTATTGCCCGTATATTGGTTTTATTTGCACGCAGCATGGTCCCTGAAATAAATACGCCAATCACAGAGGACAAATTTATTGTTCGGGTCTTTAGCCCCATTTACCTGTTAAGCCCAAAATTGAAAATTTATTGCTTCGGAGAAGCAGTGCCAAAATCGATACACGACTAATCGAGGATTGAATTCAGATCTTGCCGGCTTCTGTCGACTCTCGAAATTTGCTTGATTTATTCCAAGCGAGTCCAATTGTCTGTGCTGCCTCCTTGGATCAAATTGGCCAGTTTCCTTCTCACAGTTGTCCTTCCTGCTGCCTTTGAAGCAATTTGCCCCAACGTGAAGGAAATGACTAATTTGGAAGGTCGTAAGTTCTCCCCTGATCTGGCCCGGAAAGCCTGTGCGGCTTCATCTGTTCGAATCTGGCTTCATAAAGTGGATTTACACCTTCGAAGTTCATGGTTTTTTTCCCAATGGATAATTCTCCTCGTGCATACAGATGCGTCTTGAAGGTAGCCTTGCTTTGAGTCTCCACTGCAAGAGAATCTGGAAGATGGTCAAGTTTCCTTTCGTTCTGTTGAACTAGCGTGACACGGATTCTCTCAACTGAGGATAATACATTGTTATTATTATATCTGATCATTATTTATTCGCAGTGACGGCAATGTATCACTATGGGTGACTTAATAAATGAATTAAATGTGAAGTCTTGTATAGAGCTAAATCCAAGCTTGTATAGCTTGCTCAAAACGCTCGGCATCATTACCCTGGTGTAACCCAAGCAACAACTAGGGGCTCCTGATGGAGGACCAGTACCCAGTTTAAGCTTGGCCAACTGAGGCAATTTACGAGTAAAGCCACTTGCCTAATGTTACAGCTCTGACATTGCCAGCGTCTCAGTGCGAGGCAGGGGCGAACCCTTGAAGGCCTGGAAGCTTTCAACGCCAGCCGATCACCCATCCAGCTACTCTCCGGGCTAGACGTTGCTTAACTTCGCAAGCTCGTGACCTCCGTGCGTTGCACGAGACCAACTCACAACACTAATCTTTAATTTGCTTACTCTTGATGAAACCTCTAAATAGTTTTCTGGTCTGTGGCAATGTGCACAGTCCTATATTATTCTTATATTTTCTCTGTATAATATACGATAAAGTCGACAGCAATCGTATCACTGTCGACTTTATCGTATCCCTTTCACAATGTACGGTGTAATTCATCCGAGTGTAAAAGATCAAAATACGATTATGCAGCAGGACGAGTCCGATGTCTTTCTGATTGTCTTAAGGTGCGAAGATTGTGGCCCAATTGAAAACTGGTTTGCATGTCTTAATTCTTCTCCTCCTCCTCCTCCTCCGCCTCCTCTTCCCCTACTTCTACTCCTGAATGTATTTAGGTGTCCTTGCCAGCAATGATGATTATTCCAGGAGGAACACCTGTATCATCGCTGGACGAGGTGTTGCAATGAAAACTTCGCACGAGTTTCTTTTGGTCCTCAGTGACCGGTATCAGTCAGTCAGCAGCTCGAGTTTTCCTGCCACCCTTATGCAGTAGTTTTGCAAAGTAAGTACTGAATCCAGTTGACGGTAAAGCTACGATTCCATTAAAACTACGATTCCATTAACGCGTCTGCGGTCCGTTTGAATAGAAACATTTATAAATCCATTAAGTGATTCCATTAACGTCGCTGCGACTACGGCTGCGACGTCTCACGCGGTAAGTTTCAATCGTTCCAGGGAGCGACTCGTCTGTTTGGGCAGCGTGGCAAGTCTTGAAAACCTCAGGGAATCCCCGAAAATGTTATTGCCAATCTCTATTTTTGTCGTTAATTGGTATCATTAATCATTTCAAAGTCTGTTTGAGGACATACAGAGCAATGATGATTTCACCTTTCTTCAACCAAAGCTGCACTAAGAATTTGATGTTTATTCTTGCTTCATACTGCTCTAAAGAGCTTCTTTTCAAACCGATGTCTTTCTACTGCCTCTAATTAGTTCGTGTTCATACATGTCATAATAATTATGTAAATTGGGGTTTATTTTATTGGAAAGAGAATTTAAATTCGAAACATAGTTTCTTCATAATAATAATTTTACACGAACTTTTAAAGATACTTCTAAAGTTACCGCATGAGAAAACGCATCAATGGAATCATTCAAGTTGGATACGCATACGCAACCGCAACCGCAGCCGCAGCCGCAGCCGCAGCCGCAGCCGCATTAATGGAATCCCAGTTTAAACACCTTCAAGTCCTTTTTCAATCTGTCGAAAATAATCAATGCTTACCATGAAATTACGTGTTTTCCTCAAATTCTAAATTGAGGGACGTCTTCCATTGGTTGTGATCAATAGTATCACGATATCACGCGGTGTACAACGCTCTTTTGGATGGGATTCGAACCACTGACCATATGTCTGACGGACTGATTCAACGCACTGACCGCTGCGAAATTCCATTTCTTTGTTTACCTCTTATGGAATGCGCGCGCAGGTATAGCTAATAGTTTCTAAGAAGATACTCAAAGAACATTTTCTTTATGCTGATGGGTTCGTCTCGTGAGGTCCTGTGGTGAACTTTCCTCGGTTCCTCTCAGGGTATTGCTTGTGCCCCTTTGAGCATTACTGATCCCGTATAGTTTATTGCAGGTGGAAAGCCCTCATAACCATTGCAGAGCTCGATGAATTGATGTGGTGAAAATTACAGCTGATAATTAAAAAACAATGGTGTGAGAGAAAGAGAATCACTGCAGCCAAGATGCCGTTCCCCTAAACAAGATGCTGTTCCCGAGACAAGATGTTGTTTGCCAGGACAAGATGCCGTCCGTCAAGACAAGATGTCATTCCCTAAGACAAGACGCCCTTCCCCAAGACAAGGTGCCGTTGCCCAAGGCAAGATGTCGTTACCCAAAACAAAATTTCGTTCCAAAAGACAAGATGCCGTTCCCCCAAGATAAGATGCCGTTTCCCACGACAAGACAACGTTCCCCAAGACCACATTTCGTTCCCCAAAACAAGATGCCGTTCACCTAGATTTCGTTCACTAAAACAAGATGCCGTTTACCAAGATATGTTACCGTTTCCCTTCGGCGGGACTCGAACCCGGGGCCTCGGGTTGAATTAGTTCTGAAAAGACATTTTAACACGATATAAAAGATTGCAAGATAGTTTGAACGACGTTACATTTAAACTTATTAAGATCCACTCCAGTGTTTTAATACACATGTATCATCGATCATTTCAATCCATACATCACTTCCAGAGTGTTTTGTCGGTTTGAGAATTCCAAACATTTGAACAAGTATTTGCCATTAAGATTCACAGTTTCACTCTTTTCATCACAACACGGTTCGTAAACCAAGCAGATGTGTTTAAATACACAACATTAACAGGCAAATATTACATCAAAGAAAGGATCTAGGTTGGCTTCTCCGTAAATATTTAATCACCAATATACATTGCACAGTCATAAGTCCTTGCATTGAACATTTGAATTGTGCAAACAATATCATAAAATAAACTGTCATAAATCAGTTACAATTCAAACTGAAAACGACGTCAGGTTAGGTAAAAATGTAATCAATGATCTAAAATATGACTTATACGAAAAACATTGGTTTTGGCTGTGGCTAATTGAGACAATTGCAACTTGAAATAAATTCGGAGACCTTACTAAATTATTGATCTCACTAATGTTGCATATCTCCACAAACAAACGTTTACCTTTGGTTTTATTGATCCGTAGAGGACGTAGAATGGCAATCGCCTGATCCTGTTCACTACAAGTTTTGTCAATTATGTCAGAACTGTAACTTGGAAAGCTACTGCAGTTTCGTAGAAAGAACTACGGTGAATGTTCATTGTGTGACGCTGATGACAATTGGGTGAACTAAAACAACCATTAAAAAAATCAGTTTAAACTCAAAGTCCACCTGCCACTGATCATGTTCTCCTAACTAATAATCTCTGCCTCTCTCTCACTCTCTCTCTCACTCTCTCTCTCTCTCTCTCTCTCTCAATCTCTCTTTTTCTCTCTCTCTCTCTCTCTCTCTCTCTCTCTTTAACCGGAAATAATGTCTTCTCAGTGTGTGAGGTATATACGAACCCATAGAATTAGGGTTCACCAATCTTGCCGAAATATCAATAATTACAACGAACACTATCTTAAGTCTGTCTGTAAAACATATCATAGAAAATACTTCACAAGTACATGTATAGTGTAGGAGAACAGCCCGTCGAGTCCTATTTTCGATCAACGGAAATAATGGGAGTCGGGGTTTTAGCTGTTGTGCTTTGTATTTGAGTGCTGCTTATATGGACTCCAGTCTCCAGGGGTGGCGCCAGACATACCCCGACGTGGGGGCTGAGGTCCCCGACAAGGGGTCTGAAATCCCCGACAAATACATACATTTTCAAATAATACAATAAAATATACACGTTTTCACCGAAAGTTTCACCGACAAATTCTGGACTAAGGCTCCTTGACTGGGAGGCTTTAGCCCCCACCACCTGCCCCCATTCTGATAGTTTGCTTGGTGATACAGCTGAAGACAAACATAACGAAAAGTCCATTCTAAACCCGGAAGCTGTAAAATCGTTCCACATGGGATTCAAGCAACACTCCTATCACCGGGCTGCCCATTAATTGGGACCCCTATTACAGATGGTGGTAGGATTGGAAACGTGGTCTATTACTATAGACAATAAAGCGTAGAAACGTAAGCATAGTGTTGTGTGTATTTGCTTGAAATAGTATTTCCCCAGGTTCCTATTCATTGGCCGTTTATCTTCGGTGTAGGTCGTCAGTGTGTCCAGTAAACGTTCTCTAAATGCCAATGTTGGGATACAAAGCACAAAGATTCAGCAACAGAAAACTTGTGACAAAATGTTAGATATTAAACAAATCCTAAAAGAAATGCATATTTATTTATCTACCAGTATGTATTTAATTGCACTGATGTACACATGAAACGTTACCAATACGTTCAAATACAATCGGAGAAAATTTACATGTACATAATATTGCATATGTAAGATATGTGTGCAAAAGAGCGTTGGTTTAGCATGGGAGAGTCAATTATATGACAATACATGACAATAGAGACTATTGATAAATGGTGACTCATAGACATTTAGGGTTGGAAAGCAGATTGAATACTTTTGTATCGTTTCTTTCTGGTCGTCAGTACACAATGGCGTGACGCCATGTCTGGTGCATACTTCCGTTCCAGTGCATATAATCAACATCCATGCAATGTGCAAACATAGGAACTAAAGGTATATCCAGTAAAATCCTTCACAATGCATCGATTGACACAACAGGAATTTCTTTTGTAACATATATTTACATTACCTGTTTTTCGTGCAACGTGATATGTCAAACTGCCATGCCGTATCTGAGGTAAATAAGTATATAGTTATCTTAATTCTGCAAATATTGAAAAGGAAAACGTACTTTGAATGACGTTGAACATTGATTTGTATATTTAAGCCGGTGTCGTGCAATAGTTAAATGTCAAGATGGAAACGAATCCCCCAGCCATATACCCATCTCACTTTGTTTTAAAGTGTAACACTTGCGGGATTATAGTGTAAAACGTATATTTTCAAACACAACATTGCTGTTCTTTGTCAATGGCACCTACAATACAACACATCTTGTTGTGTAAACAGTTTCTGGACAACCTGAAAAGACAAGTTTACAGGAGTCATTCTATCTGTATTTTGTTTCCTTTGTGGTGTTTATTCCCTCCAATTTTAGTACATTTAAACACACGTAACAGTTCCTCATGTACAGTAGACTTCACCGCAGTTTATTTAACTTACCTCTTATGACCAATGTTCTTGTTCTTATTCTGATTTCAAATTAACTCCAGGTTCATGTATGGAACATTGGACTTGTGCTTAACATTTGTCAAAGAGTAGGAAAACTATAGTGACTGTTAGTATTGAACGTGTATTGTTTCATTGTATTTGCTTCCTTTAAGCCTTTACTCAGAGTACACAACATACCAAAAGAAAGGAAGGTCGTCGCATAAATCCCTGTCTTCAATTACGACAATGATCTCACCGTGAGAGGCATATGAAGTTAGAGGTATTATCGCACAAGTGCATGCCTCTGATTAACAAACACAACAACGAAAGATCGGAGGGTGCAACTTTGCAATCCTAAATCCAAGCGGCATTCCATCAAGGAACCGGATATTGATCAACGGAGGCCTGTTTGGAGTTTCTTTCGAAACTGAAAAACTACGATAGTTACATGTAAACTGCTAAGCCGCATTACTTGTGCAAGGTTGGTTATTAAAAGCTTTACAAAGCTGTTTTAGATGTTTTAATAGTATGCTTGGTCAAACTGCGTTTGTCTTATGTTGAAAGATGCTAATTGAGCCAACCACAATGCAGTTTCGCAGCTTGTTGTCAGTTGCCAGAGAAGGACGTTGAAGTAGAACGGCGCAGCTTGGCACATAGGTAGTTGTGTTGATCGAACGTTTTAGTTGAACGTTTTCAAAGTTTTGTTTCTGTCTCTCAAAAGTATGTCAAATTCGTAACTTTTATATGATGAAACTTAATCTTAAGCAAGGAAGGCAGATAAGATTGAACATTGAAAAGGAAACATGTACAGAGGCGTTCGCAGGATTTTTCAGAGAGGTGTTATTCTTATTCCACATACTCAAGCCTAGGACAAAGTTGAAATAGTGATCTCAGTAGTCATGTGACAAGGAACAGACTCGTAAAGAGAATTGAGAAACGATTCAATGAAGCATTTTGCGACTAATACATTTTTTGTTTCAGCTCAACAAAAACAATGTCCGTATACAATTTTGATCAACTCTCAGGGGATTCGTCCCAGCTCTTTGAAACCCCTGCCTACGCCCTTGGTGTAAAGATATTGTTTTATGCATTCGTGCATCTGCGATGTACTTTCCTTAAAAGTGTTGCAATTGCAACGAATTTCGGCAAAGTGTTTATGTTTTGGTTTTAATCGTCAAATGGCCATTTTAATATGTGATAATTTATTCTTATCACTGGGTTCCCGTTGGGTACCCGGAAATTGCATTGCTATCTAGAAAGAACATGGACCCAAGTAAGAACATTGGTGTGGTACAGAGGTAGCACGAGTTTGTTTGTTAGCAGAAGATCCAAATGTAGCAGTGGTCTCGGTTCGCTCTTCCGTCCGTCCGTCATTACTTTGTCGGGACGATTACCAAGAGGCTATTTGGCATATCCGTAGGAAATATGACACACACTAGTCATGCCCCAAACGTGTGCTGTTTGCGGTCTTGAAATCTCTATTTCTATTATGTTTGCCTTTTCTATGGAAACTAATCATCGGGTGCAATGTCACATGTGGCTCAATGGTCAGGTAACATTCATAGGGGTCAAACAGCGGGGGATATAGATAAATATGTCTGCTTCTTCTTTTCACTTCTCATTTTATCGATCGCCTTTCAGCTATCTTACGTTATATCATGGCCCAGTAAACGTCAAACCACATAAAGCATCAACCCTTCTCTCGTACCTTAAGACCGAAGAATCGTTGTCCTAGGTGGTAATAGTCTTTAAAGCGGTGACGTTTATGCGTTGGTGTTCAGAACAGAAAACTGGCATTTTATATGATCTATACAGAACATAAGGCGGAATTAATAAATGTCGATTCGGCTTGTGGTATGAACAGATTTAATGCAAGATGGGTCGATCCTTACATTGTCACGCTTGACTGAATCCAGATTGTTTTTGAAAGGGAGAAAATTAAATGTGTGGTTTACGATGTGGATGTGCATCGGGGTTATCGTGATAATAACTTCATTCATAAAAATATGGAGCGGTGTTGTTTTTCATATTAACTTCCGTTAAAGATTTAATGTTCCTCGTTCAACGAAATGGCAGAACATGTTCAGTCAAGCGTGTGATTGATGTGCACCTTATGAATATTTAATGTTTGTGATTTTATATGAATACCGAGGCGTTTATGCGTTGAACTTAATAATGTGGGAATATTTTAATTCTTTGAATGCCGTCCCTTGAAAATATGCAGCTCATCTTTCTCACTCACAAATCCTCCCTCTCTCTCTCTCTCTCTCTCTCTCTCTCTATCTATCTTTCTCCTGTCGCTATCTCTGTCACCGTCGTTTCTATCCTTGTATCTTTTATCTCCCTGTTGAACTCTCGATATCTACATCCCCCCTCTCTCTCTCTCCTTGTTTCCGAGGTCAGAATAAGATTCACTTGTGAAAAAAACATGCCAATGATTTTCAACCAGATAACATCCTTTCGTTATAACAATCATTTTCATATCAAGTCAAAACGTTGAATAAATTCGTTTAAGATGTTGTCGAATCTCAGAACTCCACAAATACCTCTCAACATTACGTAGAGATTTACACTGCAGTAGTAGTTACACTTAGATGCGGCGTTCAGAGATGGCTGCCATGCCTGAACAATATTGTACTCGTTGCTTGAAAAGGATAACAAAGATATCAACAGACGACAGATAAAACATTTGCTATACAATACCCTCACAGAAACAGAAGATCAATGACATTTCTCCTATATACCCCTGTTTCAATTCTCAAATACAACACAAACACATTGTAATATAGGAATTCGCTGTGCGGTGCACTGCCGAGAACTGATTGCGCGCAAGCGAGAATACTTAATTCAAACGACGCGCCCTTATAAAACCCCTGACAGCGCCACCTTACAGATAACCACCCCTTTCGAGCTCCACACCGCTAGGAGAAAACAATTTTCTTCAATTTCATCCTTCAAACGAAGAAAATATAATTTCTCCTAGATACCCCCGTTTCACTTCTCAAACACAACAAAAACACATTGTAATATAGGAATTCGCTGTGCGATGCACTGCCGAGAACTGACAAAGAAAGTCTCAGACCAAGAGATAAAGAAACTTTCAATCTGTTGTTGATACTTTCCTTAATATAGCCATCTTTAGCCTTTTCACTTCTCCATCGTCCGTGACGTTTAAACATGCGATCTGGGACCCCGTTATTGGCAGCCGCACTAGCGCCACCACTACGTAGACTGTACGCCAAACTGCTTAAGATCATTTACAAAGGGTTGCAACGCGGATAAGAAAGGACTCTTTTCTGAGTTTATAGCCCGAACTAGACTTGGTTAGATTTCTAATGAATTTGGATCCACAGAAGCCGCTTCCAGATACTTTTCGAGACAAGCAACTGGACATAGCTTGGAATTGGTTCTACCAATTACCAGCCAAGCACCATCTCTGTAAATATCAGTCTTTGACTTTTCAATGAACAATATCATATGAGATTCATAAAACAAAATATCTGAACGAGATATATGCAACAATTCAGCAGACCTGAGGAAGCCGGCATATGCCAACAAGCACATTGTAACAATTTTCAAATCAGCCAGGGACGGATCAACCATTTTTTGATCGTACAATCGGTTTAAAATATCAACCGTTATTGGCTTTTTTTTCACAGCTTTCTTAGCTAATCTAAAACATTGCTCGCCAGACTATTATCTGTAGGACTGTCCAAGCCCAAGATTTTGTGCGCGTGTCGTATGCTATAATAAGCATTAAGCACGGGTGCAACTGTATCACTTTGTTGCGTTAAAGACAGCAAATATATCGCACAATGTAAAGGAGCGATAGGCAATTTATCTGACATGTTATTACTCGTTGCAAGCAGCTTAACCCTAGCTATACTTCAAAGACGTTGAATCTGCTCTCGACTGCGATAACAAGCTCGGCAATTTATGAGCCAGGTCACATACATTCCACGGCAAGACTTGCAGTTCATGCTGATACACTTCACAGAACACATCTGTAACACACAATATAACAATTAGATAAACTCAATCAACAGAGCCATTATATTAAATTGTAAATCATATTCACCAAACATGCCCCCCTTTATTCTACTCGCAACATACGTCTCTTTAGACCGAGGTAAGTACATGAAATCTTTAGACCGAGGTAAGTACATGAAATCTTTAGACCGAGGTAAGTACATACGTCTCTTTAGACCGAGGTAAGTACATGAAATCTTTAACTTGAGGAATAAACACCGAATGGGAGCATAACAGTGGCCACAAACTTGAAGTCTGTCATTCTGGGACTATCAGAGTACCCACAGCTTTACACTCAAGTATGTATTTGATAACTTAGGTATCAGAAAAATTGGGGGAACTACCCAGTTCAATGACTGCTTTTAGCCCTCTCCAAGTTGAGCTCAAACCAACTTCTTGATCAAACCACTGACCGTGGGAAAGTAAACTATCTATATCAACACAATAACCACCAAAACCACTGCTCCTCGCATCTGAGTATACCAGCTTCTTAGTAGCTACTGTCGGAACGAGCGATCTCGATACATAACTGTTTATGTTCAGTAACCAGAATGTCAGCTGTTTGATACTGTTATATGATAGCTGTATTTTACTCAGCCAGGATGCAGCCTTCAGCGTGTCTACGGTCAGCGATCTTGTCATAAGCTGGGCAACTGAACCCATAACTAAGTGCATAGATATGATCTGCCCTACCACTGACGCTACAGATCTACAGCGATCCGTTTCGACTTGCTATCCAGGATAATACTGTATTCACAAGTTTATCAACTTTCCTCGCTGGTACACCGAGAGTCATAGAAGTTATCTATCTTATGAATGAACTTGTTAACTGTCGATAGATCGAGTATCAAACGCTTTGTGACGGCAGTGAGAAACGGCCGAAACGCACGTTTGTGGTAATGAGCGTGTGGCTCGAATACAGCTGTTCTAGAAGGTTTTGATACGTGGATTAGAATCGTGCTTCTTGTATTTTCATGATTTTCATGTATACCACGTGCCCATTAATTTTACTATAAATATCGTCGAGATTAGCTTAGACGCACTTGACAGCGGGATCCAGAGGTGAGTATAATAGGTCTTTTTTAGGCGCCGGCCTTGGTCACTGGAGGGACAGTTACCGCCGCGGCCGTTTGCGTTACGTTTCTCTGATCGAGTTCGAGTCCCTCCATGGCCCTCTCCTGGATCCCGGCGTCAAGTCCTGACCCCAGGTGAATATGTTTTACGTTACACTATTTGTACATTAGGTTACCGGTTCCTTACTACGTCATAGTGACGTCATCGGCGAAGCCGTTATGCCGGTTTGAGTGTTGCGCAACTGTGCCGATCTTATATGGCCGTTCTTGATTCAGTTATGTGTACTTAATAAACTTGTTTGTTGAATTTGAAACCCCTAGTTGTTTCCTATTTTGGTTGATGGTCAAATAGAGCCGTTTGACGTCATACTCTTCAAAAAAAGAAACGAAAAAGGGATATTACTGTTCATGAGTATCCAAATAGGTGACATATCGTGACACACTTTATGAATATAATGTCTTTTGGTGTGCCATACGCATTCACAAACTCACAATGGATAAAACACATCCACCTGAAAATGCACATAAACATCTTGGATTTTCGATTGCATTGAATCAATGGATGTGCACGTTCTGCACGTGCATCACATACACCAACACTATACAAGTGCCGGGTTTTCGATAGTCTGTTCGCTGTATAAAGCTGATTGTAAACCTGCAACAATATGCCAAGACTCAATGAAGCACAGAGGAACAACGCCATCGGCCGCTTGGATGCAGGCGAATCCAGGTCGGCCGTTGACAGGGCATTTAATGTGTCCCCGAGCCCCATCTCAAGACTGTGGGACCGATACCAACAACATGGATTGACACGCGCCCTGCCCAGATCCGCCAAGGACCGTTACATCAGGTAACGCCATCTACACTAAAGGATGACCACTGCAACCTCCACCACATCAGCAATACCGGTGTCGCGTATTATTTCCACTCTCCTGGAGTTGGACTCCCCAGTCATTATTATACGTATAATTTGCACTCCCCTTGTATTATTTCCACCCCCCAGTCATTATTATACGTATAATATGCACTCCCCAGTTATTATTATACGTATAATATGCACTCCCCAGTTATTATTATACGTATAAGATGCACTCCTCGTTAAATGCAACCTATGTGTCTATGGCTGTGTTTTCCTCCAAATTCTGATCCAAGCTAAGCAAGGGGAGATAGGAAACACACATACGAATGCGCACATACACCATTAACGTTCAGCTGGTAACGATAGGTGTACACTCATACAAAGACACGGGAACAGCAGACATGAAAGACATATACGTATACATATACGTATGCATATAGTCGTGCGTGCAACTGCTGACGAAAGTCATGCACACGCACTTTGCTATCCTGCAACTGCCGACGTAAGGAATATGCCATGATATAAACATGCTTATGCGGGGCGGGGGTGTGTTGAGAACCCTAAGACCAATTTCAATTACAGTTGGCATATACCACCTACTCCTCGGTTTGATCAATTGATTAGGTTTGGCTGGGAGGTGGTCCAACTGGCGTGGCCAGAGGGGGTGGGCTTGAATATAGATCATTTTATGACAACTTTCCCCCCACCTCACACCGCTCCCATCAGTTATTCGTATGGTACGTTTGTGCGTACTTGTCATGAAATCTTAAATGCATTGTCTGTATCCAAACCTATGATAGGAAGATATACGTACATACGCACGTACGTGTACACGCGCACATTCGCACACGCATACTGAGTAGTTTGTCCGGCTTCGTCACCATAATTCTCTCCGTGCATCAGGGTTTGTGTGTGTTCATTTGTGTTTGCATGGACATGTACATGTGCGAATGTGTGCACATAATAGTTCACAAACGAACCCCAAAATATATTGCACGCGCATATGCGTGTCCATACATAGACATGCATGTATAGAACAGACAACGCAATAGAATAGTTGAATTGATAGTGCAGACAACTCAGTAGAATACTTGAATTCATAGAGCAGACAACACAGTAAATACTGGCATTCATAGAGCAGACAACACAGTAAAATACATTGTACTTGAATTCATAGAGCAGAGAGCACAATAAATACTGGAATTCATAGAGCAAACAACACAGTAGAATACATGAATTCGTGAGTGTAGTCTGTGTGCAAAAAACATAATCAAACATATACGTCCATAGACACACACAAACACACATGTGCATGTGTATACGCAGATACAATACCAGTGCATATTCACAAATCTTCAAGCACATCAGTTAACATCAAACATGCACAAACACGCATAGAAAGATTGGCACAAACCTACATATACAATATATATTTACTCGCAAGCCCGCATTAAATGAACGCGGGCACATACAGCGTATACGTAATGTAAACTTGAAAGAAATCATTCATGTTTAGGTGAATGTGCAGTGTGAGAATGCGCATGCAAGTGTGGGCACGTGTGTATGCGTATTCATGAGGGCGCGCTGTGGTATACGCGTGTTGGTGCGGACGTTAACATTGTGAGAGCGCGTGGTTGTGTTGTCTGGGGTGTGCATGGTTGCGCATGTGTGCGCACACTTGTTTGTATATCGATGCGTCTTGTGTATGTCAGCGAATGTATGAACACGGGAGTTGCGTGTACGCGACGGCGCATGTGGATGGATGCATATGCGTGCATACGTGTATGTGTGTGTGTGCGATCTGTGCTTTCTCAGTCAAGAAGAAATTGCTTGAAGAAAGTGTCTGTGTGCATGCTTACTAGTGTGGGTATATGTGCGTTTTTTGTGCGTCTGCATGTATAACTTTTGCGCACATTTTTATTTCGATGATCAGTTCAAAAGGTCCCATTTACAAGATTTTGGTACGCTAACTATTAAATGTACAAAAATGTCAAAAAGGTGAAAGTGTAACTGCAGACTTTTTTAGTTTTGGCTCATTTGGTTCTGTAACAGGTGTGAGGAGGGGTGTGGGGAGGGGGTTCGCGCGTGTGCGTGTGTGTGCAATATAGGTAGCTCCCTTTTTGCAAGATATAGTGAGAAGCCTTGCACCAATTTTAACTGTGCTTGGCATACACCACCTACCCCTCAGTCTGAGGTATCACTTAGGTTTTAGGCGTCCAGTGGCTGCGGGAGGTTTTTCTTGTATGTTTCAGTTTTGCAAACTAAATTGAGAATCCGGCGACCTCAGTGGCAAACAACAACCGAGACAGTGCAAATGCCAGTGGTTTCACCTTGGGCAAGTTACTTCTCTTGTATCTCTTGTACATTGCCTCAATCCACCCTGCTGAAATTGGAAATTTTGTAACATTTCTCCTTAACTTTTACCATAAAACTATAACACTTGCACTAGATCTGACAAATGCATGAGTTCAGTTCCGTATGTAACTAACTATATGTATAACGTTTTCGTGCTAAGCACTTTCATGCATTTTCATAAACTAAAGTCAAGTAGCACTCATTTTGGGCATGTTGAAGCTGTTGACATTGTTGTTTTGCATAGAGTACGTACACAGTGGAGATAAAGTATAAGATGACCTATAATGACCCCTCCAGACCACATCCATTGTATCCCCCCTCCCGAACTTAATGAATGTTTCAGCCCCCCGCCCCCACCCACCGTCCACACATATTGACCCACCCCATTCCCCAAAGCATAATCAATTCATCAGACCGGTGGGTAGGTGGTATGCAACAACATTATGGTTACTGCCATAGATTTGCTGAAAGTAAATATTACTTAATTCTGATTCTTGCTAGATTAGACTACTGCAGCAGTCTGTTGTCTGGCATTCCTGCTGATCAGATGTTGAAGCTGCAGAAGATACAAATTCACGCTGTTAGAGTCATCTCCAAGACAAGGATCATGTCTCACGTCTCCCCATTACTGAACTCACTTCATTGGCTTCGCATAGCAGACAGGATTCAGTTTAAGACTCTCGTCCTCACCTACCAATGTATCAATGGTTCAGCTCCTCCTTACTTACAGCGATTAGTTTCACCACACAAACCAACCAGAAGACATCGATCCTCTGATATGTCACTGCTCCATATTCCCAGATATAATCTAAAGATTTTCGGTGCTAGAACAATCTCATTTCAATCTGCTACTTCATGGAATTCTTTACCCATATATCTTAAGCGTGCTCAGTCTTTGTCAGTTTTTACATCTCAGCTTAAAACTTACTTTTTTCAGGAAATAGCTATAGGCTATTTTTCATGATGCAGAACAGTTATCAGTATGCATTGTGTGTGTATAAATGTTCAGAATGTATGTTTTTTTCACTACTGAATGCGCTTAGACCAACCCCTCAGTGGGATGAAGATTTTCAAACGCTTTATAAATGGTCTTATGATGATGATGAATAATTCTGTTACTTACTGCTTAATATAGATTGCAATTCATTATGTTGTTGATAGTGTACTTTAGGATGTATGCATGATGACGCATGTGATTTCAGTGAGTAAATGAAAGCTTGTACATGTACCGTTTACTAACATGTTATAACAATAACATTTGTTGAGAATGTATACTCTCTCAAACAAGAAACGCAACCCCAGTCTGAAAATGTGAGAAAGCCCCAAGAAGAAAAATATTGATTTTAAATACAATTTTTCTGATATATGCACTGATACCATGTACACTGTTTATTAACGCAAGCGCCCAAACACACCAATGTTCGTGCACAAGGGCATTTCATTGTTACTTTTATCATAGTGAGCAACATTTCCACGTGGCTCATGCCAAAAGCCTCATGCACGTGCAATTCATCGAAAGAGCAGTAGAAGTATATGGGTTTATAAAAGCACGTGTTGATTAGCGATTCACTCTATCATTTTCACCGAAAGACAAGGTCGAATATGCCAC
>JAUELE010269606.1:16123-28925 GCA_031471655.1 Diodora aspera | reverse complement strand
ATATCCAACGCATTTGTGAATTTATTCAGTAGTCTCTCAAAATCGTGGTATACTTTCTTTTGGACGTCAGTATATTTTAATCAAACTTAAACTAGTTTATGATTGAAGACTCTAATAAGTATGTTTATACTCAATACGATACTTTCTTTAGGACGTCAGTATATATTGGCAAGAGCATGCAGTATTTGCATACAAGCGCTCCTCTTGCATAGATGTGTAAAACTACTTAGGCCTATATATATGAGTATTTTTTTAAGATATGGCAAAACAAAGTTCGTCTTTGTTTTGTCTCTGTGTGTTGTTGATAAATTTATCTATTCATTCATGCACTATACTTGACATCGTTAACCGGTTGAGGCGCGGTGGCCGTGAGCAACATGCGACGGACTCATGATCCCACGGATGTTTGGTCGCTGTTTCCGTCCTTGACAGCGCCGTGTTATAACCTTGGATCAAGTACTTTACTCCACTTGTCCCGGTCGAGCTGAAAATGAGTATTGGCGCTGCATTGTGGAGGCAACTACCCGTAAGCGTGGAAAACACATTTCCCGTTTCCCTGAAATATCGGATGCTAACATAAAGGGTTATTATTATAAACTCATCACATTTAATGTTCACTTTCGCGCAGTTATATACTCAAAGCCAATAAAAACGCAATTCAGTCTTCAGGTGGTTATATTTCATGACTTTGCGCTTTCAGCTCTCTGCGACATAAATAAAAAATCGTTTGAAAATCGAACATCATGTATTGCAGATTAACACATTATCGTTGCATCAATGTTTTAGCACATAAATATTCTGACATCCAAAAGAAAGTATACCAAGATTTTTGAGAGACTACTGAATAAATTCACAAATGCGTTGGATAAACAAGAGATATCCCCTCGAGACTTGGAAGATTTATCAATGAGATGATGTCAATTAAATTACACTCACCAAAATCCAAGCATCCTTTAAATCAACAATGGCATACAGACCTAAGGGAAATTAATTGAAATCATTTGGTATACTTTCTTTTGGACGTCAGTATACATTTCTAAATTTGCTTAAAACGAAAATGGGCGCTTCATTTCAGATTGTGTTTTAATGGCTTTGAGTGTACTATAAATATTAAAAAGTGTTATCTTTACAATCCGGTTAAATCTGGTTTACAATCTGGTTTGTTTTTGCACAAAGCATCGAAAATTGTGCAAAAACGAACTAGGATCGGTTTTAACCGAACTGACTATCATTCACTTAAACTAAGTTGAATTGCAAGTCGTCCACCGCCGTACATGTATATTACAAGGCGTACGTGCGTACGTTTCACACGTGAGTTCAAGGTTCGAAGCGACAACTGGGATCACTGCCCTAATCAGATTGAGTCATGGCCTACTCCATACACAAAGTCACCGAGACTCTACTATGGTACAGCATATGTTTATCATTTGATAAACGAAAATGCATTATGTACCTGTTTATCTTAAAAGCATGTAAATAACCGGGAACAACAATTTCAGCACGGACGATCATGTGACTAGAATTGGGTGAATCTCTCAAGATCATTGACAAAGCGATCGTAGATCTAAGTTGATCGTAAGTTCTTAAGATCGGGATTTAACTTTAAAAGAATATGGTGAAATCCCAATCTAAGGGACTTAATTACGATCAACTTAGCGCTAAGATTGGTGTGTGGAAGAGGGCCCAGATACATAATTAGACTTATAATACACATTAATTAGACAGATTCCCTGGCATATCAGTAGAAAATGTAACCACCACAAGCTTTGACAACCTGCTGCCATCTTTTGAACAAGCTCTGAATCAACCATTACCATTGACGAGATACAACATGTGATCCCTTTTTTTTTCTCATCAGTATAAAATTATGTACAAAATTGACGTGCATGTCATTAAAAAAAACATGGGATTCGTATACACCTAAATACCTTACATTGTCAGCGTGACATTTAACTGTTGTGTGGCGTCAACTCCGGACAATTATTGAGCAAATAGTGCTCTTTCTCCATTATTCAAATTTAATCAAGTTAGTCAGCAGTAGTAGCGTATTAGTCCCGCTGGAGAACTGTAATAATATTTGTATTAATGTTAGTGTCACTGTGAATTTTGTCTGTTTTGTAATACGAAGATGGTTATGAATTATGTCTACAACTTCAGTATTAATTTGCCCTTTCTTGTGATATGAGAGTTTTTGTAAGAACAACTGACATTCTGGTCAATATGCCTCAATTAATACTGAGCCATAACTGTGGATTCATTTTAAAAAAATTTTCAAGGTTTAGACAAGTCTATTTTCACTGTTAAAGCAAGTCTAGATTCCCTTACACAACACCCGAAAATAGGCTCCTGTTCACTAAGAAATAAAAAAAAAGTTTGGGATGGATAAGTTTCCATAGACTGAGTAATAATGATAGCACTAAATCCATGCTTTTAAAGCTTGCTCAGAGAGCTTCACATTATTACCCTGGTGTAACTCGAGCAGCCTTTTTGGGCCCTCAGAGTTCACAACACTCCTGATGGAGGACCAGGTACCCATTTCCAGTTGGGTCAACCGAAGCAGTTACGAGCTAAGCCACTTGCCTAAGATGACACCACTGACATTGTGATGTCATTATGTAGTCTTGATGACGTTGGCATCTCAGTGTGAGGCAGGGAGTTCAAACCCTTGAAGGCCTGAGAGCTTTGCAACGTCAGCCAGTCACCCATCCAACTACTGCCAGGGTTCAACGTTGCCTAACTTCTCAAGCGAGTTACCAACGAGACAACTCACCTCACAAGTGTCAGTCTAGCCACACAATGTCGGATCCAAATTGAAGTTTGATCGTATTTTTGGCTGCGTGCAAACCACTAGTCATAAGTTTTAGCAGTAATGGTATCACCATACCAGTGAGGTCTAGCTGTTAAGCTGTATCAGAATGGTACCCAGAGGGTCATCATTAACTGTGTGACTTTTGCACATGACTGGTTGGAGACAAAGGTCATGTTGAAGCGACCCCAAATTCAGGTTAGTTAGATCTATTGATTATAAATATTTGATTTTAGTAACCTTACATCAAAATAAAACTGTTTTTAATTGTGTATTTCTTTGTACCGGTTTTATAAAACTAAACTTTTGAGTGTATAGATTTTAATTTGTAATTAACCATTTGTGAAGGAATTTTAAAAGTATCCTAGACATACGTTGACAGTCTTGGAATATGTTGTTTCAAAGAAACTGACTTTAAGTGGTAATTAACCATCTGTGATGGAATTATACAAGTATCCTAGACAGTGAAATATTCAAACAAAATATGTTGTTTCCTATCCTAGACATATGTGGACAGTCTTGGAATATGTTGTCTCAAAGAAACTTTTGGAAGCCTGATAAGCAGGTTTTCTATGTAATTCCATACATTTCAAGAAATAATAGAACAATTGACTCAGAACGATAAAATAAAATATTACAAGGACTGAAAGCCAAATTGGTGTTGAGCCTGTTTGTGTCCCAGTACAAATAGGCTTCTGTTCCTCCCAGTTTGACACCGGCAAGAGATAAGTCTGGAAGCGAGGACAATGTTCCCTTCTATGGTCTGGTGACTGAGAGACTGCTGATAATCTAGGTGTCATGTTCCTGTAAGCGCTGCCTGTGCCGCAGTAGCGCCCCCACCCATGTGGTGACAAGTTGTCTTTGTCCTCCCTAGCGACACGGATAGAGGATACCCGCCTCCCCGCCACGAAATGGCGCAGTAACGAATGGGTGCAGCACAGTTCAGAGAAGACGAGGAGGCCGTTTTGTGACAGACAGCTTTGTTCTGCACGATAAACACGTGCTTAGATATCCATGTCTCTGTCAGTGAATGGTGTAAATTGCGTGGAGCAAAGCCAGTCCATGGCTTGTATAAACATGTAAAGGTTGCCTATCTCACTGGCATTTTTGTAGACACCATTCTATGACATTTGTGGAGACATTATGCACAAATACAGATCCCCAACTCTAGATAGTGCATCTGGTTTCTCATTCTGTGGAAACATCAAAGCTGACATCATGTGTTTGCTTCCAAGTATGCGCAGAAACACGAGATGCATGTCAAGACGACTTAGCTTGGAGCATGTCTTATGTGTATCAATAATCTTAGTCTGAGATAGAAATTGTCAACTCTAATGTGGCTTGAAATTTTGAAATGTATCTGGAACACTGGTTGTTGAAGAGCCAGCAATGTTGAATACTTGAGGAGGATGTTTAAAGACTGCTTCTTTAAGATGTGCATTGATTCTTTTTTTTTAAAAGTCAAATTTTTAAATTTCAAATTGTTTGATTCTGTGTGGCATCAAAACATCATTCTGGATATATATGTTTTTCAGTATTTGCTCACAATCTTTATTGCCACTCTACCGTATAGCTTCCTGTAGATGTGCTTGTCTACTTGTGTACTATGCTTATAAGAGTTAAGAATGATACTTATGCAATCATATTTCTGCAAGAATACTTTAAAACTTTGAGGTCCTGTTTTGAGATTAAACCAGAAATGATTCATTTGCAAGGTTATTTAAGGTCAAAGATCATTGCAATGAAATTCGCAGGATTTCACCAAAATTTAATATTTCTGCTTAGAGTATCATCTATGTCAGTAAACTAAAGCAATTCACCCTACTATCAAAATTCCCATCTACTGACCAGATATCATACCGGTATTCTAAAATTGAAGAATTCCTTGGTAACATTGTCCACAAAACTACTTCAGAGCTAAGTGATGTAATGTCCCCCCAGATCAATCCTCAATTTTTAGCAAGGAGGGCCTGGAAGCTCAAGTACAGGCCGTGGTATCAGCATCTTGCCTGGGACAAGATAAGCCAGTGTGACATGAGTAGCCTAGGCTGCCTACAAGACATGCCCCCTGACAGGAGATAAGCATGATGTATGTCTGGTGACTTCATACTCCTTCAAGAAAAGACACTGTCACTTGCTGGTTGGATCTTCCTGGTCTTCAAATACTTGAAACTGCCGTTAAAAGTATGAGGTCAAGGAATTTAATGTAAGAAATCTAGTTGGTATGGTTGTCTTCAAGAAAAGACAGTCATTTGGCTGTTGGAAGTCCTGGTCTTCAAATACATAAAACTGCCATTAAAAGTATGAGATCAAGGAATTTAATGTAAGAAATCTAACTGGCATGGTTGACTTCAAGAAAAAACACTTCGTCATTTCCCAGTTTGCAATCATGAAATAATGTATGTATATTCGGAAGTGTAATTACAAATATGACATTGAGGATTAAAACATGAAAAATAAACATGATTTTGAAAGTTCTGAGTATTATTCCAAGAAAAGGAGATTTTAATTGGTCAGATTGGAGCCCTGAAATGTCTTTTGGGTCGCAGACGTATGAGTCTCGTGCTACTACAGGTTAAGAAATTTAATGTAAGAAATGAGCAGCTGAGGTTTTTATATCTTTTATGAATATTTGTAAAATTGCCATTACTATAAAAGATTCTTCATTTGTATGAAAAATCTGATTGGAAGTGTATAAAGGATAATACCTGTACTGACAGTTAACAATTTGACAATTGAATATTGTTTTGTCATTATGACATTTTATTTAGGAAGAAGCTGACCAGTACTGAAAATAGTATCATGAAAAAAGAATATTTATAAAACATACATGAAAGGTTTAAAGCTTCATTCAGCTTTGTTTTTCGTCCAATGGTCAAGGATTTCATCATTGCTGTGCAGTGCCCCTTGGTGCTGGTCACTTGATGCCAAAGGTCAACAAAGTGGCCTGGGAGTGGAAGACAGATTGGACAGAGAGTTTGACCGCCTCCTGACCATTGGACAATAAATCAGCAGTTATGGGCAGCGGCAGTTAGGGACAGAGCAACTGTGGTCTACTATCTGTCTATTAATTTCCCTGCCAGACTTTTCCACATCTCTCCTGCCATCTTTAACTGTTGTCCAGCTAACTGGGGTTATTCATCATACACATTGTGACGGGGAGGCTTGGAGGGACATTTTATTGCAGTATTTATCCCCGTTTCGCTTTTGTCAAAACAGTTGAGGCATAAAAAAGTAAATCTTTACCCCAAGACTGACTTCAGTCTTTGACTTTTATTTCTCTCTTTTTAGTGACATTATCATAGTACACTTAAATTGATCTAAGTATCAATGTGTCCCTTGTGAATTTGAATCCCTGGATACCGGTAGTCTATTCTTAAGGGCTTGCCAAGTCTTTTGAACTGAAAAAATATTCAGAAAGTTCATCTTATTCTGGTTTCTGTGATTTTGTATGATGTTTACAAGTGACACCTGTAATTTCAAGAATTAGAAGGTTTAAGGTTAATCCAAAACCATTGTATTTTCGGGACTGGAAATTTAGCTCCTGAAATGTTGATACCAAACAGGATGGAACCGGGGACAGAGACAGGGAAATCTTTGCACAGGCGCCTGCCATCTTGAAAGCATTTCTCCACTTGACCTGTAACTGGAGACCAGCGCCACGTGCCACAGCTGGTAGGTTCCTCATCAGGTAGAACTAACTAGCAGATAAAGCTGAATGGTTTGACAATAACCTGAGTCTTATACATTTTATGATGTCACATTGTAGAAAAGTGTGGGTAGCTCTAGAGGGACAGTAGGTCTGTGACATCCATTTTGAATCCAAGGCATGTATGGAGAAGCTCGAGGTTCTGGAAGAGATGAAAGCTGTGCTTGTGAAGGCCTAGATAAATGTTATGATATTTTATGAATATTAAAGGCCTCCCACGTGTCCTGTAGTTCTTCTATATCCTCTAATTTAAGAATGAGTCCCCTGTTGTTTTCCAGTTTGAAGAAATTGTCCTCCATCTCTATTTACATGAACATTCCCAAAATGCAAACAGTGATGGTAGAAACCAGCAGACTTCTGTATCATTCATTTCATGTAAAGCAAGAAAATTTCTGAAAGGGTCAAGTTCATTGGCAAATTTTTTCTTGAATCTTGCAGTTTGTTGTTCAGTGACAAAGATTCCTACCAGCACAATAAAAATGCTTGCATTTAAACAAATATGTTCCTTTAATTCGTACAATGTGTATGTAATTTATTTTGTTTAAGTGTTCTTTAATTTTTCACCACTGTCCTCGATAGATGTATTAAATGTCCTCTAAGTTGTCTGGTAGGGGCTGAGAGGCCTGACATTATTTCTTTGACACAAGATTAAATCCTCATGGGATTGTGAAGATTTTTAGCAAAAAGTTTCTAGAAATACATATTTTTCTTCCTTGACCACATATGGCATACCCAAAAGGACTCATCTTATGTCAAGACCTGCGAGCAAGGTCCATGCTTTAACCCTAAGTCAAAGGAATCAGCACCTTTGAATATATGTACCAGTGTTTGTCTTATGACCATGTCAGTATTTTCTTGCAAGGACAAAGTAAAAGGTCATGTTAAACCTTCAAAACTGCTCCCTCAGTTTCTCTCTTTTGAGAACAATGGTGCAATGCCACCCTGTAGTCAGCCATTGTTGGTGGTCATGAGTTTGAATCTTTCCACGCTCTCCTGGTGGTAAGATAGAAAGCAATGGTATCATGGCCAAGAGTTCCTCACCAGGACACCTAGAGGTGCACGATATAAGGCTCCTCACTTTCCCTACAGTACCACCCACCCCCTTTTTCAGACACCATACATTCTTTGGAAATGCATTCTCCGAGGTTGAGTGTGCTCCAAGTCCTTTCTTGTGTAGATAAGATGTGATGAGTGTGTGCTCGGTTGCTGTTTATTATCTTCGAGCAAGAGCTTACAACTGTCACAGAAGTTTATTAGATAAGTCTGGAAGATGATATATTCATGGAGGACAGGTCCATTTCAGCATATCTCTCACTTGTAATATGATACATGTTATCATGTGATTCCAACATATACAGATTAATATTTCCAAATCTAGGTCAGGATGAGTCGATGTAAGCGTGGGTATAAGTATTTTTTAATAATTTTTCCATCAGAGACTTTGTAGGATTGCAATAAGGTCTGAAGTATCTTTACATATTTTTTCTAATTTTTCTTTAACTTTGTACGGTTACAAAGACTGTTAAGATTCAGTGATTACATTAAAAATATGAAATATACTACTCAAAAGAAGTTATGGGTCAAACTTGAATTTGGGAAAGTGCTTTGCATGAAACGTTTCTCAAAATCTCAAATTCATGATGTATCAGCACATGCACGTGTTGTTCATGATTGTCACTTTAGACATGCACGTGTTGTTCATGATTGTCACTTTAAACATGCACACATTGGCACGTGACAATTGTACCAACAGGTTATTATGTGAATTTTAGATGCACTGCTTCTTGTAAATAAAATAGTGTAATCAATATATTTGACCCTAAACTTCTTTTGAATAGTATATGTAAGGCATTAATTAATTTATAAATATGAAATTTTGAAAAAACTGAAGGATGTTGAATGTACAGTCAAGTCGGGTTGCTAATCTTGGCAGGTCTTTGTTAACCACCCCACCCAGGATGATTAAACTCTTTCCTTCCTAAAGGTTAGGGTAACTGATGAATGTTGTAACTTCAAGAAGACTGAACAGAAATTCAGTTACATGTATACAAATTTCAAATTGCTGCATAATGTTAACCACTTACAACAAAGCACGTATATGATTGTTGACTTTAAAGGGGTTAATGATGGGATCAAACAGTATAAGAAATGGTTATCTTGCTTGAGTAATACAAACAGTGACAAATGAGCTTATTATGACAGTGGTTATTATCACCTACGGGACAATGAGAAATCAGGCTGCGACCTTGTTATGCAGAGGGTGATGTATATACAGACGTAGATTCTTATTTCGAAAAGTCATCAACTATCAGATGAACGTAACTAAGATGAGACCAAGGATGGGAAAGTGGACAAGGTTAATGAATTCTTAGTGCACATCCTTTGAAACTTGTATGCTGGTTTCTTAGAGTGAGTGTATGATTTGGGGTTAGCATGATTTTTGGCAATCTTTTAGCCACATCACAATGGACTCACCAACATCACGTCGGTGTCGGGGCTCCAGTCTCTCCGGGCTGAAAGAGAGGTGCCCGGGCAGGACTCGAACCACAATCGCCAAGGCTGACAGATTGATGACTATGTTAGAGTGAGATGTTCAGTTTTCTATGCCTTGACTCAGGGTCTTGACAGAAGTCAACTGCCTTCCCTATGTGTATATTTTGTACCTGGGGAAGTCTGTAATATATAGACAAATATTGTACGAAGATGGTTTAGTCTGGAACTTTTTGTATTTCACTAGAAACCTGTTTTGATTGCTTTACTTTAGTTTGTGGGTACTACTGGATTTTACTGAAGTTTGTTTAAATTAATTTGAAAAAAATCTTGAAGATGACAAATGTTTTTTTTATCTCTGACATGACTTTAATTTTTATACCGAAGGGTGTAAAAGTTGTACAAGAAAGTATAAAACTGCCTGAATTAAATGATTCAAGTGAAATGTTTCCGCTGTCATTTCAACGCTGCTTATGTTGTTTCCAGAGATTTGCACATTTCTCACTGGACATTTATTTCTTGCCGAAAAAAAAAGCATAATTTGATAAAATTTTATGTACGTTAAAAAGTGCAAGAAGAGAAGCATACTCTGTTAGCAAGACTGAAGTCCAAAGAAACATTAAGTTAGAGTTGGCATTAGATCTGCACTTGGGACACTGTCGCAGTATTTTGTTTCGACTGCGGCTTTCTAAATTTAACGATTGAAATCAGTGTAGGAATGTAGATTGGATTTTAGTGGGAGGACGGCATCAGAACTCCCGCTAGATTTGCCCTCCATGCTCGTCAACGCAAAAATCTCACATTTTCCAACTATGGTAATTCCTGTATCTCTAGTTGCATGTTGGTGTTGCAGGAAAACATTCAATAGCTATCACATCGTGATCTCTTTTCCTCAGATCCTTTAATACATTACATGATGCCACATGATTTTTTTGGGACACTTTCAGCAAGTGTTTATGTACATTCATGTAGCCTCGATCCTCGTGTAGCAAATTTGAGCGAGTTGACTAATCCACTTCGTGTGGCGATGTGTATCTGGCTGCACCGTGAGGACAAAATGAGCATCTCTGGGACAGAGCGTGCAATCTATCAAAAAACTATGGGAAATTGACAGGGCCATCTCCTTCTTTGCTTATTTATGCCAAAGCACATGCCTGTACCGTGGGTCTAATTGAATTGTCCCTAAGACACTCGGCCTATATAATTGAAATGTCACATTGCGCGGTTCCCTTTATTCCTATATTCTCCAGAGTAATGCCATTATGGCCCGCCACTCTTATTTCTCACGTAGGGTAACGTGTCATCCGGGTTTGTTTTTGTCCCCGGCTGGGGCTGTCCAATGCATTTAATCACATAGGCACACAGGTGATTTTGGAAATAATGCTCTTGCGTAGTTCTAACTTTCGATAATTAATTGCCAGAGGAGTTTTGTCTCCTAACTCGTGTCGCTTTCCATGGCTTTTATTGAGATTAGGTGGGACATTTCTATTATAGGTTGTGTTCGATTGGCCTCGCATGGGGAGGGTATTGTCATATAAACTTTTATCGTGATATATGTATCAGATGTTCGGGTCCTCAATGGATATTTTGCATGTCTCTTTGTGCAAACTCTGCCACTTAACGTGTCAGGTTGTAGCATTAATAGGTGGGTAAGGTCCAAATTCAATTTATACT
Source organism: Diodora aspera (assembly GCA_031471655.1). Taxonomy (NCBI): domain Eukaryota; kingdom Metazoa; phylum Mollusca; class Gastropoda; order Lepetellida; family Fissurellidae; genus Diodora; species Diodora aspera. The sequence continues at coordinate 18,246 of JAUELE010269606.1, read as the reverse complement.
GCAGACATGTAATATGGCCTAAAAGAAGGAACTTAGTAAAATTTGATTCCTCTGTGTGTAGCAGAGGTAAGTATGATGATAAAGAAGCATCAAACATGCTGCACAAAAACAGAACAAACAAATGTTTGTACTCAGTATAGACTTAAATTTGCTGTACTGGAGAATACCTACAGTCGATAGGGTCATTTTCTCGGATATATCCTGGATCAGCCAAGACTCACTTGTAGTGCATTCTGGGATATTTTCAGGACTAGCATCTACTATGCATACAGTATATTTAAATTTAGCCGGGGTTAAATTATCCGGGGTAAATATATTTTATTTTTCGTTAACCCTTTTAACACATTGCCAAATTACATGATTAACCCGAAACATGGACGCACACACAGGCATTTTAAGCAGTTTTGGCAGATTCGATAATAAGATCTATCATAATTTCGCCAGCTTACCAGAGCCAATATTCGGCTTTAACATATTAAGAGGGTTAATATTATTCAACCAGTACCCACATTTTTCTGCTTGTAATAGAACACATTTTTTTTGTTAAAACTGATTGATAAGCCAAATCCTATTACACAACGAAGATTTATTTAAGGCTTTAAAATGCTTTATTCTTGATGACAGTATAATTAGTTTCTTTTCATGTGCTACATATGGGCATACAGCAAATCAAATAAGGCCTTGCAGAGTTTGTACAGGCCATGCAAACATGAAGAAAGACGGACCTACTTTGATGTGCTGTCACGATTTATTAGCATCTTATAAACTGATGAAGAACTGAACAAACTTCAAGAAGATAGGAAGATACAAAAAAGAAATAACATTTATCTGTTATTGTGTCTCTTCAACATTGTTGGTTCTGGCCAGCAGTTATTGTGACATTCACAAAGAAACTTTGGGTCCCTCGAAAACCTCGCAGTTGCGGATCACAGCTGTGTTGGGAAAGCAATAAAAATTCATATCGAGTAATCAGAATATTTCTTCAGTGACATCTCAATTTCATTTTCCAATTTCCTGTAGGACATGTAGAAATTCTGATTTTGTTACGTGACATTTCAGGAGAAATCGCAATACCTTATTTTGTCACTTTCTTTTGCGGCCTCGGCCGACTCTTTTGTTTCTCCCGCAGTGGAATATTATTCATCTTGTGTCAATATAGAACTTATTTTATCCCCATCTCCTGATTCCTGTGCCTTTTCAAAACATGGAGACGTGTGTGATGTTACATTGAATTTGTTAACCCTTGGTTTGTCAAATGCAGACCAAATCTATTAATTTTAATGGTTTGTTTGATCTTTAAAAAAAATTAATTTATCATAGTGGACAGGAAATTATCTAATTTGATTAATTATCAATATATTATCAGGTTCTATGTTTCTGTTACATTTTATTTTATTTTTAAAAAATCATTAACCCTCTTGATACGTTAAAGCTGATTATCGGCTCTGGCAAATAGGAAGAATTCCTATAGGTCGGATCTCCCCCAAAAAGGCTAAAATAGGCTTCAGTGTCATTCTGTGATTTTGACTAATTAATCTAATTTGGCAATGTGCTAGAAGGATTAATGTTGCCAAATTCCATGCTCACTCTTTTTTGAAAAGTTTAAAATGGAAACATAGCGGTCTGATCTAGTTACAATGTTCTCATCGTGTTTCAATGGGGCAAGCTGAGACAACTTTTGTTGAACCCTATTGTATGCATCTAGTGACGTATATCAGCGTCAAAGATAAGATTGACCCTTTTAGTATGCTGCCAAATTACATGAACCAACCGTTGAGACTTATTTTGGGCCTTTTGGGGCAGATCTGATATCGTAATTTCACCTACTTGCCATAGCTGATATATTGCTTTACGGTATCAGTAGGGTTAATCCTCTGGAAAAGAATTTCTTGTCCTGAGTGTGCTTTAGATGTGCCTAAACAGAGAGGAGTATCAGAGAATTAGTTGAGGTTCCATTTCCTGTTCCTTAGGATCTTGATGAAGGTTGTAGACCCAGGGTGGCCAGGTACGAGTTTGTCATGTCCTAACTAGAAACTCTCCAGAATAGCTCTGTCAGCAATCAAAATTTGCCAGACCCCCTTTACATACAGAGACTTTGTGCCTCCAGCTCCCAGATGGTCAGG
>JAUELE010269606.1:0-16113 GCA_031471655.1 Diodora aspera | reverse complement strand
GCAGAAATTGAAAACTATATGAGAATTTTTTTTTAACCCCCCCCCCCCCCCAATGCTCATTCCACTAACTTGCTCTCTTCCTGTCCTGCTCCCAACATAATTCTGGGCCCCATTTTGAATGAAAGCATTGCACACTTAAGATATCGTAAAGATACAACAAAGTTTAAGATGCTTTCATAAGATGGGGGCCAGCATCTTGACGAAGGTATACCAGAAACAGAACTCAAGCTTCTTGGCCTTATGAAGAGCACGAGACAAGGCGCATGCCATGGGAACCAATACCTGGAGATGTGTATGTGTGTAGCACTTGCATGCCCCTTGCTTACCCATCAGTCCTGGCTTAGTCTAATAGTTATGATGACTGCCATATTCTTTTGCCAGCCGACCATGCAGAAAACCATTAGGACTCTGTTTTGTCTCTGTTTATTCTAGATAATAAGACGGAAATGTGGAAATTATGGCATTTCTCCGTCCCCAACCTAGTCCAAGCAGGTAATAATGGCGTGGAAGTGGCAATGAAAACTAGGAGAGCTGTTTATCATCGGAGAAAAAATGGTATAATCAGATCATTTTAAAACGTAAAATTACGGAAGTGTCTCTTTCGGTAATAGAGCATTGTCATGGTATGTCTTCTAGAATATTGTATATGTGTCTCATCTTTCTGACATACAGTAAAGTCTAGAAACAATGACTGGAAAAATATGTGATTGAAACGCCATTGTAATATCATACGTAAGTTTATCGTAATGACATGAAGTATATCCAAGTGTTCTGGAGAAGTCTTGGAGGCAGAGCCTCAATGCATTCCAGGCTAGCTATGCAGCAACACAATTCTGTGAATGAAAGTATAAATAAGCTTGTATTTTCTAGAGGATCGGTTGTTACCAAACTCCACACATAATGGGTTAACACTGACTTAAATATCTTTGTCTAAAAATAAAGTAAATTTTTGTATGGAAACTTTGTCCATGTCATTGCATTTTGTTTCTTTTGAATTTTACTTCTAGTAGGATGTTTGGGGATATATTATAAAGTGAAAGTGAGTGAGTTAGTGATTTGGGCTGTCAGCCACATCACCGTGGTTTCACCAACATCACGTAAGGTGTCGGGGTGCCAATCTCTCTGGGCTGAAAGAGAGGTGCCGGGGTGGGACTCAAACCACAACCGCCAAGGCTGGCAAACTGCTGTGTTGACGCACTACCACTGTGCCATCCTGTGCCCCCAGTGGAAATGAATATTATGCAGCTAGATTTGAAGGATAAGGATCGTACAAAAAAGATTGAAAAAATATTACAGTTTGTAGATGTGGTAAAAAATTATCTACCATTTGGAAAACCTAAAAAAAATGTTTAATTATGTTTGGTAATAAAGTCCATGGAAATGAAAGCAAGATGTTTGGAATGTAGTTTTCATGGCGATGATTTAGTTGGAGTTTTATTGTTTTAAGCTGCTCTGTGTTCTCGATGCTAGATTAAACAATATTGCTGTAACTTAAAGTGGATCAAAGTCACATTTAAGAACGACTTGAGTTTACAATTTTGTAAATTGAATTCTAATGCATACAATGTGAGGTTTGTGAAAACAGCTGCTCGAGTATGGAGTTTTCTTGCTGTTCAGTGGATATAGAGGATACAGAAGTCTTTGTATCCAGAATGTGCTGATTCGGGACTTTTACAACAATTTTAAGTTTTCACTTTTTTCTAGGTTAAAATCTTTTTGTTCTTGTTATAGAATTGTCCTACATTAAAACATGGTGTTTAATTAAATGGAGTGTATATTTACTTTAGTAGCAGAGATGCCAGTATCCTCTTGCTTGCAGTAAAAAGATTATGCAGTTTTAACAAATTGAACAATCCTTTGAATTTCTTGTCAGAGGATCACTTTGAGATAGATTCTTCGCTTACACTCAAGACGTCCCAAATAGACTCACCAACATTGTCTCAAACAGACTCACCAAGATTGTTCTTGTTTTAAATAACCCTGGATACTTACTTTTAAAGTGAGGCAACAAACTGAATTACATACAAATGTTAAGGACATTAACAGAGTAACAGTTTTAGAAGATGTAATCTTTGCTAGAAAAACTTTTGCTAAATAACCAAATTAGGTTTAATAGACAGGTACAGCTGAGGTAGGAAATGGGGAGAAGGGAAGGAGGCTCCATCTGCTTTCTTTTACTACCAGTCCTTTCAGCGGTCCCTCCCCCAGGGATTGACAAGACCCACGTGTATATGGACTGTTGATAATGACGATAATGAAGGCAGAGACAGAGCCCCCTAGCTTCACAGCCCTCTAGCTACAACACAGAATTTGCATTTACTTTGGAAGAGGTCCAGAATTTGAAGTTGACTGCCATTTGGTGTGTGCGCTGGAGTGAATGCAAGGAAGGCTCCCAGCTGAAGATGGCCCTGTCTCATGTTCCTATCTTGTCCGTTAACTCTTTTACAGCCGAGCTTCGACTCCTCGACAAAAACAAGTTTACTTTGTGTACTTATATTGGGCTTACTTTCTAAACTTCTCGTGGTCTTTTGATGTCCTGAACACTTTGGCTCGGAGACGTGTCCCAGTATTGTCTTTTAACCCTTTGCCTCCTAAAAGGACTTTTGATGTTCACGACAACCTAGCTTGTCTATGTCTCTGCATTGCATAACCACTGGTTCTTTATTGATGTCAGAAATACTTGTTCCCTCAAGGTCTTGTCTGAACACTTTTAAAGTCTTCATGCGAAAAGTTTTTTATTTCGTATATATAGGTATTAACTCTTGTGCAGCTACAAATTCTTTCTTTTTATCATTAATAATTCCAGACTGCTTTGTAATTTTATTTTTGGGGCCAAAGATTCTGTCATGGAAGATTTCAACCTGCACCTGTTACTATCAAACATAGCAATGTTTCTTTTGAACATTGGCTGGTAATTGTTTGTCATCATTCAAAATAGACTGGTATGTTTTTATGCTGTCTTTCATCATTTGTATGTGCAAAACCCAGCTCTACAAATGCATTTCTGCAGCACAATAAGATGTGTTAAAATTGAAGTGTTTAGTATGATGTATTTGCACATTATAACCTCTTTCTATTTTCTTCTCAATTAATGTCGTTAGAACAGACTGAAAATTCCCCCCACCCCTTCTCACCTTGGTATTTATCCTGTATCATTTTCATGCTTTTCATCTGCGTATTTGCAGTCGTCAAGATAAATGTAATCTGCGCTTCTGAGATAAGGTAATTTAAACAAGAGTTGTCCTGACAGTGCTCCACTTCATGTCTTGTGAAAATGCTTGCAATTTTTTAAGAAAAGAATTTATTTAATTGTCATCAGAAGTAAATCGGCTGTTTTAAGAGGAATGTTATCTTCTTGTGTTGTGCTTTTAAAGAGGTATTACTGCGTTGAATTGTTTTTGAGCATAGCACAGCAATGTTATTCAATGTCAGAAGATTGGTTGGTTGAGAGAGAATTTAACAGAATCTTTCACCTGTAACTCGGAGTGATACGTATGTAAGATACACAAGAGAAGTCAGCTCAGAGATGAGAGAGAAAAAGCAAATCTCCATGAGCCAAAATTATACATCATACAATTTGACTACCGGTATAATCTTGTCCTTAGCTCCAGTAACCCAATGCTTGTTGTAAAATAGGAAACTGTTGTTTTTATTTTTCTTTGTATGCATCTCTTTAATCTTTAATTCCCTCAGTGTGCACCATGCACATCATTGGTCATTGCTACGTGTATGTAAAATATCAAGTGAACTTTTGAGAGGCTTCTCCCTGTGAGACTTACAGGTGAACTATGGAGTTGATGAACCAAGAGATGTAACGAGTATTCACTTGTCATTAACCAGCTCTCTATCTGATGTGTTCCGATGTTGATGTGGCTCCCAGGTAGTGATTTGTCATGTAGAAAGATAGGGCCCCAGTAACTCAATGCTTGTTGTACAAAGCAACTAAAATGAAGATATTTTGCTTTCACATTTCTTTCTATCGATCTCATGTACTATCTTCCCTTGTTCCCTGTGCACGTAAAAGAACCCACTTATCCGTTGGTAAATGACCATATAGTGGAAACATTAACACATGCATACACCACAGTCCACCCAGCTGTTAAGTGGGTACCCGTGAGGATGAGATAGTGTCTGTGAGAATTACCTCGATGCGCCTAGCTGGCAGCAAGAGGTGTATACTCCAGAGAGAGTCGAGACTATAAGTGTGGTTACGGAAGTCCTTTGACTAGGGAAAACAGAGCGCCTCGAGCTTGCTATGCAGCGTGGAGATGTGCGCTATATAAGCTGCCTATAATAATAATAATAATAATCGTGCCCTTGGCACATCATGTTGTGTTATGGCTGAAATTTTGCCCTTGCAAATGTAAAACATTTCAATTCAACTCATGTCTTCCATCATCTCCTGCACTCACAGTCACTTGCTTACTCACATGTGTGTCCTGAATATCTTATAATGGAACATATCTGTATTGTATATATAAAGTATACTTACTGTAACATTGAGGTGCAATCTAACTTCATACACATTCCCAAACAGAAATCGTCTGACAATAGAGTTATTGCAATTTCAGTGTATGAAATGAGGTAAACGCAGTCAGTAGTTGTTATAAATATAAGTAATGAGCTGCCACTGAACCGTCTTTATCAAGACAAGCCATATCCATCACTTGAAACACACCAGTTCTATATGCATTTGCACTTTGACACAAAATCAGAGTAAAAGACAACATCAATCTTGTTTTTTTATCATAATTTTTGCTGTTTATTTTTTCTGTTCCATTACAAACATAATTTTTAATGTCTCTTCGGTTGTTCAACAATGTACGTTAATTATTTGGCAAAGTGTGTTTTAATTTATTGCAAGTTATATCTGTGTGTTAACTATCTTAGTTAATGAACAGATTCATCACGCTTCAAAGGATCGCTGATAGAATTTAATGACATGTATCACCAGAACCCTGAACAAAATCAGGAAATGAGATATTTTGGTTTTCTAATTAATTTGGATCCCGTGGAGCTTCTGGGAAGGGATGTTGTGTCATTTAGAATGAATGGGCCCAGGTAACCCAATGGTTGTAACTAAAATGGGGATATTTTACATTAACTTTTCTTTTAATCGATCTCTTTTCCCTCTGTGTACACCTTGCACATCACAGTGTGTTATGGCTGAAATATTGCCCTTGGAGCGTAAAACATCATGTCAATTTGTCTAATTAATGCTTTCTCTTGTAAATATCAAATTTTTAAACTTAATTTCAAAATTTCTAGATGTCTCAATTTTGGTATTTTACAATATGGCACTTTTTCGATTTTAATTATACCAGCTGAATAAGTACTTATTTTGGTTTATGGATTCATCTCAGAACTGATGACATCCTAGTTCCCCATGTTCTGACTCAGTCGCAACAATTTCCTCAGACTAAACTGATAAAGGCTGGATCAGGACACAAAATAACGAGCACAAGTTGATAGTTATTAATAACCAAAATAACCTCTCTGTGTCACTATGTTCTTTTGCTGTCTGTAGTTCTCTTTGATAAGAATTGAAACGGTTTATCTCTGATGGCGAAACATTAAAATCCATGACAAAATCACATGCAGCCTCTCATGGTTCCAAATGCAAGGCGACCATGACAGGGTGGTTTAAGCCAAACCAGCTACACAACAGAGATCAAAACATTATTCATTTCTTGAAGTCCGATTCAAAGTCGCAATTATCATATTTAACATCCCCAATTTGAGTCAAACGTAAGCATCTTGTGGGGGGTAATTCGATTAGAAAGAAGATCTTCTTTGTCCCCCAGCATACAGAGACTCTAGTTGAACCATCACATGAATTTCAAGTGGATCTAATATGGTCAAGAAATGATTGGATCAGTCGTTTATCCCGATTGAATTATCAGTGTGTCATTTCAGTTTGACATTATGTCATTTGCTTGCTTGGAAAAAAGACGTGATAGAATCGTCCTTTTGGAAGAAAAAAAATGTCCAAAGACCCGTTTGTAAGATTTGCAATTTTTTATGTAATTCCTGAAGTCATATTTCCCCGACATGTTCCCTAATTTGCATAAATAAACCTTTTCGATAAATCATGTTCAAAATTTAAGGACCCAGTTCATTTTTCTGTGAGATGTCATTCAGATAACAATAAATCTTGCGAAGAGGCAGCACATCAAATGATATGGTGGAGCTGTTTTGCATGCCAATGTAAACCATCGTGAAATTAATGCTCCATGGTCTTTGGACTCCCGGCACTTATGACTGATCTCCAGTCACAAAGGGCTTCTTGCAGAGGACATCTTGTCTCAAATTCCAGGACTTGTAATTCACAAATTTCAAGCAAACTGTCCCTCGTGTTCAGTGCACAAAATATTTTAGGGGGACAAAATTAGCAAATCCGGTTGAAAAAGGACACTTTTAGGTCATCTATCCTTAGTTCTTCATGATAGTTATTCATGTAAGGGAATTAGGCAGATGTAGTTCTGTATTCAGAATTTGTATCCAGTCACAACATTTCAGGAGATAGGTTACAAATATTTGAATTTTTAGGAAAGATTTATTTGAACATGAATTTGAAATTAAAACCCAATTCTTTAATACTATCATTGCTTAATAAATGTGTATTTATCAAATATGAATCAAAGTGCATCCAAAGTTCATTTGGAGCTTCTTGTTCCTTGTGTTGTTTACTTAGTAAAAGATACTCCTGAATTAATACCAAGCTGAGTGACTTGACTGAAACGGAATGCCCATGACTGAAAATAATATTCTTTTCCCCCCATGTTTGAATGGGTTAGTAACCGGTATAACCTATGTTTAGTAACAGAGTTGACGGGTAACCTCAATGTGCTTGCCAATGGATATCATTTGATACGGTAAAACATTTAAAATTTCAAACCAACAAAAATAATTATTTTTGATGTGTTCAAATTTTTGAAAATTAGTGATTTTGGAAATTGCCACCAAATAATAAGTGAAAATTTCAAAAGGTAACAATCAACATTTTTATAATTTTTAGAAGTTCGAAATTTTGGATGTTTTACTGTAATATTTGTTACTTGCGTAATGCAGTAGTTAGTATTAGGTTGTCATCTGTTCTTTTATGCATATTTTATGTTTGGTTGGTTTTGCATATAGTGATTAAACATATTTGCCCAAGACCTGTGTTGTTAATACAATTTACAGTTAGGTGAACAGATTTCAGTTCAATACTAATGCTTTCAAGTACTTACATTGGTACTTCAAATAGACATTGTACTGGATTATAGAAATGTAGTTAATTAATGCTGGTTATGTCTCTTAGTGACGTGGACATGAGGCGTAAAGATTGACTGTGCTGTAAGTGTTAAGATTACGTATAAAATGTTTCTTGATGCCGAGCTGTTGAAAGAGTTTCTTTGAAGATGTGAAGAGGTCCCTCAAGTACTTAACTGTTTAAGTGAAATCTCGATGTCAAATACGAATGCCCATCTTTCTGCAAAAAAGTGTTGCAGCACTTCCTGTCTCGGACGAGGAATCAAGGACTTGGATATAAATGTTCCTTGTCAGTTGTAATTAGCACCAAGAAGTGTTTTATCAATAATCTGCCAATCTTCAGCCTGTCTTAATCATATTGGTGTTTGAGGAAATGTGGGAATTAGCATGCTATTTGGAGATCACTTGCTTGTGCAGTCTGTAATGACACAATATCAAACAACTGCTGGCCACTTTTTAACTGCCTTTGTCTCAGCCGAGGAAAAGGGACAGCTCGCTTCATATCCTGTAACTTTGAATATTAAATAATGCTATTAGAAAAACATTGGATTTCTACAACAAGATGATTTGATATTTGCTCAAACGGAGTCAACAATACCCCAGTGAATTATGGAATGATGAAAGTCTTTCAAAATACAATTTTTGACTATTTAAAAAAAAATTAAATTCAGATTTAAATTTAAAAGATCATTTTTTTGTTGTTGATCAAATTTGTTTTTAGACATGTCTTGTTGACTTTGGTTAAGGTGTGTTTTCACTATGCGACTGGTTGATTGCAATTCAGTGACGTTCGGCAATTTGATTGGCTGTTTCCTTTCAACTCATCGATTCAAATAGGACACGTTCTATTCGGATCAACGAGTTGAAAGGAATCAACCAATCAAATTGCAGAATCACCAAGTTGAAATCAACAAGTTGCATATTGAGAACACACCTTTATATTCAAAGCAGTGGTGAAGTGGGTTGATATAAGTTCAGAATTCTGTTTCTTGTGGAAGAGTGTGAGTAAGTATTTTCGAGTTTTATGTGGTTTTCGTCAATCTTTAAGCCACATCACCATGGTCTCATCAACATCACGTCGGTGTCGGGGCTCCTGTCTCTCCGGGCTGAAAGAGAGGTGCCCGACCGGGACTCGAACCACAACCGCCAAGGCTGGCAGATTGCTGGGCCGACACGTTACTCCGCGGCCCTTCTTGAGAAAGCTGAAGACAGTCAAGTTCTGCAATCAAACAATGGTTAATTATTATATCAGAAGCGTAGCAGCAAATTTAGTGTAGGATTTATTGCAGTTCAGAAAAATGGTTTATGCAGAGATCTATATAACTTAACCTATATATTATACTTTGAGCTTTGTTTAGCTTTCTGAAGATAAGTGACAGAATGTTTCTTTGAAAGAAACATTCATCAGTCTAGGGCCTTAGGAAGCCGTCTGAATTACATTTTTACTCCATGGTTTGGAGATCATTGTTTACTTTGAAGAGCTGAAGTGAAATTTATTGTAATTCTAGGAAATTGTTTGTCACTTGTCACCAAAATTATTCACATTTTTCTGGGTTGTTGGTGCTAGCTGTCTAGTATGCAGTCAGTTATCTGAAAGCAAAGGATTTCTTGTGTCTTCTTCAGAAATTGGATTTCATAGAAGTTGAACTTATGTAGATTAACAAACTCTTCGTCTGATTTTTGTGATGAATCTTCAAAGTTAATATGAACACCATACACAGATGATCTTAAATATGGTTTCTACCTTTTGAATTTTTTTCATCTTTTGAGAAATTATGTTTAAACATGTCTCCCTTTGAAACCGTAGAAGCCGTGCTAAAGTACAGTCATCGTAGCTGGAATGTGCACTTGAGAATCTTTCTGGATCGAGAGCTTCTGTCACAGGTTCCAAGACTCTAAGAAACTGCTCCAGCGTCTTTCAAATCTGTTAAAATGCCTGCTCCTCTTCAGCCTAAAATAGTCCCCAACCGACAGATGGCTTTCCGTTATGACTTTGCAAGACATAAGATAGCAATGACGGCCACAGGAAGGAAAAGCAGGTAGCTGGAAGATGAGGCGCATCTCTCAGCAGGCCCGTTAAGTCAGCTGGGCTTCCTGTACTTGTGCTTATCATAGGTGTGCAACTGTTGAGGGGTGGAAGACACTAAAAACAGACTCTCTTGCTGCGAAGGTGTCAAATTTCCACAACATGTTCATAGCCCTTTAATGGACAACTTTTACTGGCCTCATGTCATGCAGAACTGCATTGAAAATACATTGTCCTTGTTTTAAATCCATTAATCCAAAATAGTCACATTTAGTTGCATTATTGACAAAATATTACAAGAATCCATCTCATATGAATGATTTATGCTAAAACTTCTAAAATTTCAAACCAAAAAAAGCAATTACTTTTTGACATGTTCAAATTTGTGCATATTAGTGATCTTTGACAAAGTTAGAATTCAAGATATTGGAAACTGCCACTAAAAAGTTTTTACATATTTATGGTTAAGGTTTTTTAACAAACTGAAAGGTTGTCATCTTCTCTAGTTCGTACCAGTGTTATATAATTGCATGATTTGTAATTAACTTCAGAATCATAAAAAGGTACTAGATTAAGGTTGTATGAACTCATTAAATGGTCACTAACATTAGCCTAGGTTTAAATCAGAAGACTTCACTGTTAGTTGACCATGGGCATGTACAGAAAAGATTTGACATCAGTCATTCATTTGGTTTCTTATTTCAGGTGAGTTCTAATGAGAGATGGTTAGGTTTTAAAGTGTTGGAGGTAGTTTTAGTCTATCTGCCAGTGTAGGGCAATCTTCGAGAGTGAAAAACACCTGTGACAGGCAGGATTAGATGAGATAAGTAACAGCCAATTTGCATTTCTTCCACCAGAATAGCTTGGCAACAAAAATATTGGCTCGACATGCTTGCAAGGCAAATGTCGAAGCCCGAACAATATGAAGCCTCTTGCGACAGTGGCAAAGAAGTTGTTAAGAGTTAATTTCGTATGAGTTGAATTCCCACCAAGTGTCAATTTCCTATCAGTGTTAGATGACAAATGTCTCAGGCTCACCTATACTGACAGACTGGGGCTGAAAAAGATATCAGAACCTGGACATGGTGTCGGTGATGAGTTATTTGGTTGCCTTTTTCAATCTGTCCATTTTGTGCTTAGGTTGTCCCGTTACATGTCCTAATGAATTACTGAGGACCCATGTCAGTCAGTTACGCATGATAACCTCCTGATTTTAACTTCTGGACATTCTATGACTTGGCTAATGATGCCAAAAAGCAGGCATGCTGAAGAGCAGGCATTTCATTTAACCTTCAACTAATTTGCTGAATCTGTGTTTCATTCCCATGTTGTGAGGCTGACAAAAGGTGTAGTTAATTTCTTCCATATAACACCTTGGATCACCTTTCATTTCTTCAGAAACAAAGTAAGACTGTGTAATTGAGAAATAGAAACAAATAAGTTTAGAAAGTCGACTAAAATTCTGTTATTGTGATCTGTTTCTTGGGAAGTAGGTTTACTTTGTGACCCTGCCTGTCAAAGAGACACATTGCAGCAGATGGAGTCAGTTTTGACGTCATCACGGAGGCAAGAGGTACGTCCTCTTTAGAGACACTTCCAAACAAACTTATTGGCAGGTTGAAGGGAACTTCTTTAAAATGAAAAAGTTTGTGGAAGGTAATGAGCACAAGGAGCTCGTGTCTGCCCCATCTGCATATCCAACCAGTGATCTCAGACAATTAAATCTAAGTCCAGAGTCCTCCAGGCCTGGCACCAAAGTTTACTTTTTTCAAATGACTTTGTCAATTATTGATGGCCAATGGATTAGAAAATGGAGAGGGTATTTCTTTGCCGCATGTAAATGTCCCTAGGCTTTGAAATACAATTACATTGATCACAGGAAGCGTCGGTGGACATGTGCCTGGTGGTGCCCAAAGGTAGATACATTGTCACCAAACAGCTCGGGAACCTCTCCTGAGATATTCTTTTCAATGTCTTTGCCTCCAGTTTTACCCTTAGCTGCATAGATGACACACATTTCAAAACATAAACTCATTAGTTTTGTCTTTTAAAGTATTTAAGATTACCAAAGATGACATCAAATTTCCAAAAAGAAATTCAGCATCTTTGTGTTTCACTGGTATTTTATTTGTTTTTAAGAATAAACTGTCTCATATATCATATTTTTTATGAAATTAACAAATGGTGAATGGCCACAAAGGTTAATTAATGTGGAGCATTTACAGCCGTCATGGCATGTTTCAAAAAGTTCAAAATAATCCTAAATTGCATGCTGCATGGGAATGGGTATTAAAATGATGTTCACTTTGAATTCCCTTCAAGTATTTGTCAATATTCATGGTTGCGTTATCAGTCCTACTGAGTGGAAAAGGAACATCAGTGTTACATCGTCCTGCACAGTTTCAGAAAGGGTCCCCTTCTGGTCTAACACAGAGTTGACTCTCCCTTACTGCAATCCAACGATCAATAGTCAATAGAGATGGTTGGGGATATCAGTGACGATGTCTGTGGTTTTACAGAAGCTCTACGCACGACTTAGCATCCTGGTAGTAGTGACACGAGCCATGTAATAGATGTTTATTGGATGATGGGACACTGGTCTCGTTTGGCCAGCATTGCATCCTGCTGCATCTTGTTGATGCTCATTTGATAAAGAAATAGCGGCTGAATAAAGAAGACAGTTGCGACACGGCAGGGTCACAAATAAGTAGAGCGTGTTACGCCTGGCCGTTGAATGTTGCAAATTTGAGATTAGTCATATATGTCCTGATGCTGAGTGACTTTATGAATCATCGCAATTTGTAAGGAAATTTCGGAACCACTTGAATAAAGGCATCTGAAGGACAGGTCATCCCTGTGGTACTAAGTGTGTCTAAGATCATAAAGCATATATCCCTGGTATTGACTCGCGGTAACGTCTAGGGGATAGATGTAAGAGAGGAGTTATACGCTGTCTTTATGGCTGTGTTTCAGAAATTGATGATAACCATTAATAAGACAGTGACATTTTAAATAAAATGGCGGCCATCTTTGTATTCCTTGAAGTAATCTTTCTTGCCAGACTTAAAGTTGGATTTCATAATTGGATGTTGAAGCTGTGGGGCTTAGGCATGAAATGACAACGGACATTATATCATTATTTTCAAGTTTGGAAATATTGAAACAAGAATCTTCACAAAAAAGTCATACTCAACCTCACTGTAAATTATTTAAATGTATGCTGATTAATGGAAAAAATTAACCATTTATTCTGTTCTGAGTCTTATTTTGTGAAAGCAATGATTTTTGATAAATAGATCTGGTGTAAAATGAGTGAATTTAACATTTCTTTTGGCAATATTTCAGTCATATCACCAAGGTGTCATTTATATGACAACAGTGTCAGAGGACAATCTCGGGGCTGAAAGATAGTTACCCTGCGTAGGATTCAAACCGGCAACTGCTATCATGCACTTCCCATTGTAAAGACATTTTGCATATATCATGTATATGGATCAGAAGCAGTGGTGGCTTTCAAGAGTTTTAGCAAGGGAGGTTCTATTGATTTCAATCAACCCAAATGGTGTTCTTGTTTCTCGAGTTGATAAAGGGTTCACCAAGCTTTTTAAATTTTAGAAAGGGATTCAGCAAGACCCTGCCAACCCACTCAGTGCCAGTACTGGATCAGATGGTTACTATGGTATGGACATTCCAATCTCAATTCACCCCCCCCCCCCCCCCACCTTTCTGTCTCATGAAGCCAGAAAGTGAATACAAAGAATGCTGACACCTAGCTGTCTTTTTGTCTGCAGTGTATATTACACTAGCCAACATCTACAGTTATCAAATTTGGCAGCTCATATACTGAAGAATGTCAAACTCTCTGACGTGACTCCTTCAGCTAAACATTTCTCTTTCTTCTGGTTTCTTCTGTGTCTACTGTAATCACTTGTTGTATCATGGGTCAACAGACGCTTTCATAATCAAGAAGATAAGTCTTGAGGAACATAGTATTACACAGAGGGACAGTTCTGGATATTTGTATTACCAGCAGGAGAAGAATTACTGATGGAATTAGATACACATGATTACACTAAAACTGCTTACTGTACAACCTAATACATAAGAGAGTCTATGTCAAGGAGCCTGCTAGATCTATACCCAAGTGATCACTACGTGAATGTCTTCAACTGCAATGTTGGACTATAGATCCTCTTTGAACGATAGATAGATACAATCTTAAGCTAATGGTTAAGAATATGACTAAAATTAGTCCTTGAAAGTTTGATTATATTTCTTGTGTGTGTTTCTTGAAGACACTGGCTCCATATAGACTAAAATATAGTCTTTGAAGTAAGTTTAATATTTCTAATATTTGTTAAAATAAAATCATTAATATCAGCCATTAAGTAAATAAGATCCAAGAGAGAGTGCTCATTTCAGAAGGGTAGATATCTAGACTGGGAAAATATCTAGACTGTGTTGTTGTCTCTATTTTAACAAAACTTCAGGGTCTGGTTGACAGACTATGGCCCCATAGACCAGAGTTTGGTATAGAATTGCCTAACCTTGCTATCCTAAACTAGACTTACTCAAGTATTTATTAAAAAATGCCAGTCATAAAGCGAGGCTGGTAGTAAATCACAAGATTAGTTTAAGTTGCAAGTCTCATTAAAAAATAGAATTTTGATTTTTAAGTATTGTCACCTTGCCCTGACATGATATCAGTAATTTGTTTAGATTTATTTGAATATATTTATTGGAAATGACATACATGTATGATTCCTTGTTCTCAGAAAAGTGTATGTATCATTCTCAAACAAAAATTAAGATTACAATTAATAAATGTTCAGCCATATTTATAAATAATGGCATACTTTTGGTGAATTTTTCATATAATGTTATTGCTGTAATTGGCCTGACCATAGAAACAAATCTGGTGTTAGAGCTATAACTGAGAACATCTTTGATGGTTGTGATTGTTTAAAATCCATGTATGACCAGAGTCAGGGGGAGACATTGTGTACAAAGCTCTGACAGATGTATGTCAGCTGTGTGCAGGCCAGCAGAATAGGCTATGGTTATCTTGTCAGCGATCCCAGCAGATACAGTTAGAGGGCATCCTGGAAGGTGATAGTCTTATCTGCCAAGCCCATGGTCTGTGGTCCTGCTTGCCATGGACTCTGGGTAGTGCAGATCAGGTGTCAGTCGCACAGTATATGCCTCATTTCGGACCAGGAATGTTGGGCCAGAAAGGTCAGGGGTGTCTTATCTAGAGGCTGTGAATCAGTTAAACTTAATATTGTCCTAAATGCTCAGTTTGATCTTCTAGATTGTAGATTCTGATAATTGCATCAGAGACTTTCATGTCCTGATGTGGACTCTGAGGAATTAGGTAAAAGGTAGTCTGTTTTCTTTGAGAATAACAATATGATTGTACAAATATAGGTTGCCTTTGTCAATCAAATATCAGGTCCAGCAGAGGTAAATATAATAGATATTTGAGAATGTCGATTCAGAATTATAAAGTTTGTGGATGTTGGTTCTTGGTGTAAGTGGTGACAAGTTTAATTGCCAGAGGTAATACATTTTATTACTTCTGTTAAACTATTTATCAAGTGTAATGACAATTATCAAGTTAGATAATGTCATCAAATGGTTCTCCAGAGGATGATAAACACTCCCGCTTCTATCTCCCAAATTCCTTCTCCACATTCTTTCAGCCAATCAAAATGACAGGAGACAGCCATTCCACATTTGGTGTGGAGATGGTCAGACTGGTCAAGCTAGTGATACCTTTGGACAGCTGTGAGCTCTATGGTCAGATGCAAGCATAGTTCAAAGGACATGGTGCTCCCCAAATATCTGTCCCCCATCAGGGAATCTGGAATTAATTACATGCAAGCTTTACCTACAGGAGACAAAGTATGAAGATAAACAGTTTAAGCAGCTGCTGTTGGGGATCAGCCATGGGCAGCGTCCAGTTAATGCATGCCAGCCACCCCTCATTCCCCTTGTCCTGTCAACCAGCAGCAGTTGTGAACATTTCTCCCCATAGTTTAGTGTCCATTAGGAGCAGACATATCTTTACAACTCTATGGCAGAAGGAATCGGTCAAAGGTCCTCTGACATTTCATTATTACAATAAACATACAAAACCAAGATTTGCTTTGAATAAGTACTTGCCCAAATAATGAACTCTGATGTTTAGAACCAACAAGAATTGAAATGAAGTACACCATTTCTGAAGTACACATTTTTTTATATAATATATGTACCGTATTTAAAGTTATTGAAAAGAAAATGGAGTTCTATTTAAAATGCATTACTGAAATTATTATATTATTTTGGGGAAATTTGAATTTGGGGAAATTAAAAGTGAAATTGGCATTTTATACTATTTTTTTAGATTGTGCTAAGTTGGTAAAAACACTAGAAATTTTAAGTCTTCATGTGATTTTACATTAGAACTTTGTTTCTAAATTTAGAATTATCTGTATTTCTGTTGGAATGATCATGAGCTAATCTGCCCGGAAGACCCACCAACATGAAGAACCTGTCTAGGCGAACATATTAGCTTCATAACCCTTTACCAGAGTAGACTTGAGCTTGTTGGTATGTCGTGAGGACTACCCACCGTAATTGCCAGGACTGTGGTCTGGTTGCCATCCTGGCATTCCTGGCAATGAGCAGCAGCAGAAGGTTAAAAAGGAAGACCTGCCTCCCGTCAACCAACAGTGTAGGTTAAATCCTGACATCCTTCTCACAGAGCCCTGCTTAGACTTTTGTCAAGACCCTGAGTCAAGGCATAGGCATCTATACTTCATCTTACTTCTAATATACATCTCCGCTTG
>JAUELE010269595.1:0-10021 GCA_031471655.1 Diodora aspera | reverse complement strand
CAGTCCAATACTTACTGGAATAGAGGTTAGGGAGTATGTTGTGTTCAGTCCAATACTTACTGGAATAGAGGTTAGGGGGTATGCTGTGTTCAGTCCAATACTTACTGGAATAGAGGTTAGGGGGTATGTTGTGTTCAGTCCAATACTTACTGGAATAGAGGTTAGGGGGTATGCTGTGCTCATTCATATCCTTACTTAAATAGAGGTAAAGGAGTATGTTGTCTTCCGTCATATATTTACAAGAATAGAGGTTAAGGTGTATGTTGTGTTACATCTTATACTCACAGGAATAGAGGTTAGGGAGTATGTGGTGTTCCGCCCTTTACTTTATGGAATAGAGGTTAGGGAGTATATTGTCTTCCATCCTTTACTTGCTGGAACAGAGGTTATTGGGTATGTTGTGTTCAGTCCTATACTTGCTGGAATAAAGTTAGTGGGTATGTTGTGTTCAGTCCTACACTTGCTGGAACAGAGGTTAGTGGGTATGTTGTGTTCAGTCCTATACTTGCTGTAATAGAGGTTAGTGAGTATGTTGTGTTCCAGTGTATACTTATTAGAATAGATGTTAGTGGGTATGTTGTGTTCAGTCCTATACCTACTAGAATAGAGGCTAAGGGTATGTTGTGTTCCCTGCTATACCTACTGCAATAGAGGTTAGTAGTTATGTTGTGTTACCTCATATACTCACTAGAATAGGGGTTAAGGAGTATGTTGTGTTCTGTCATATACCTACTGGAATAGTAGTTGGAGGTTATGTTGTGTTCCGTCATATACTTGCTGCGATAGAGGTTAGCGGGTATGTTGTGTTCATCCTATATCTACTGGAATTGAGGTTAAAGGGTATGTTGTGTTCAGTCATTTACTTACTGGAATAGAGGTTAGTGGGCAAGTTGTGTTATATCCTATACTAACTGGAATAGAGGTTAATGGGTATGTTGTGTTCAGTTATATACTTACTGAAATAGAGTTTAGGAGGTATGTTGTTTTTCGTCATATACATGTACTTGCGCGAATATAGGTTAAGAGGTATGTTGTGTTCCGTCATATACTTATTGGAATAGAGGTTAGGGAGTATGTTGTCTTTCGTCATATACTTGCTGGAATAAAGGTTACGATGTATGTTGTGTTCAGACCTTTACTTACTGGAGTAAGAGATTAGGGGGTATCTTGTACTCCGTCATATACTAACTGAAATAGAGGTTAGAGGGTATGTTGTGTTGCTGGAATGAACGTTAGGGAGTGTGTTGTGTTCCATCATTTACTTACTGGAATATAGTTTAGAAGTGATGTTGTCTTTTGTCATATGCTTGCTGAAATAGAGGTTAAGGGATATGTTGTGTTCTGTAATATACTTACTGGAATAGAGGTTAAGGGGTATGTTGTGTTCCGAACACGTTCATTGTTGCTTCCCTTGGAGACATACATGTCCATTCTCTTTAGTCCGCTCTGCATGTCGATGGCAGTAACTTCCAGGCTGCACCAACATAACAGGAAGTAAGCTTGAGACATGTTACACAGTACATTAAGCTTAAGGTAAGCCTTAGTCAACAGATGTTACTCAGTTAAGAGTCAATCAAGAAATAATTTACACAGAAAATTGGGTCAAGAGATATGTTGCACAGAACATTAAGCTTATAGTAAGCCTTAGTCAAGAGATGTTACACAGTATATTAAGCTTAATGTTAGCCTTAGTCAATAGAGATGTCACACAAAACATTAAGCTTAAAGGGACATAATCACAATTGCATATCCAATACTGAACAAAAAAGCCTCAGTCAAGAGAGATGTTAACAGAACATCAAGCTTAATGGAAAGCCTTAGTCAAGAGAGGTGTTACCCAGAAGGTACGCCTAAGTCAAACGGTATTGCTATCATAGTGCTCTAGTTCATACATCCACGGGTTTATTTACAGCCACAAGTGTATAGATGTCTCTGGGGCCAACAGAAGCCTGCAGAGAAGTACATTTAGTAATACACCTGTCTGTGGCTTGTGAGGGTGCTTCCAAAAAGGTAACTTTTGTTGTCATGGACAAAATATAATTTTGAGTTCAGGGCTAACATTCACGTTTAACAGAAACGTTTCAGCAACTGGTGGAAGAACACCGTCGTATGACAAATGATGCAATAGGTACTGACGTTGGGATCTTCATCTCAGATGGAGGATATTTCTAGAGACAATAGGTCAGTACTACGCCTCCTCTGAGGTCTGAGCCTAGTTACCTAGTTTGGCCTTATGGTATGGCCGGTCCTGAGTCCATAGATGCTATTATTACAAATTTTGAATGCCACCACTGGGTTTAAGGTGACAAGAACAAGCAACAGAAATGGGACCATCGCTTTGAGACGTGAAAGTGGACGAAATCCAGTGAAACAGTAAACGCAGATTATTTGTTTTCTCACCATGCATAATGCAAAAAGGTGCTGAGGTTTTGAACTACAAATGAACAAGTTCTATATATCAAGTTGTACAAATTTGCAAGCAAAGACCCGGGAGGAATAAGGTACCTAGAACTGAAGGGACCACTTTCTGTCTCCACATTACGCCGGAACACTGGGTCACTGCAAGCAGGAGGAGTGTCATCAAAACTGACTTTGGTCGAATCCATACGTGTGTTGCCCATGACGTCTGTCGCCCGAACCCATACGGTCAACGTGTCCTGCTGCGAAATCCCGCCTATCGTCACTGTATTAAAAGAATGTAAACTTCCGTTTAAGTATACTTGTTACAACTGGTTTGACTTTGACATCATTTACATGTATTTTACAATAGAAAGAAACCACATAAAGTTCCTTCTCTGACGAAACCTTAAAGGTCAACAAAGATGATGTAAAAATCGTCTCTCGTTTCATTCTCAGATTGCACCAATGAGTTTTGAAGGATGTAAATGTTTACTCGCAGTAACTACAACTCACACTTGTCAATGGTGTATGTTTGTTTGAGGAACACATTGATCCACCCAGTTGTAGGCTGCTGTTGGATTGCACCCCATCTGCTGTCTTTACGGTACACCATCTCGAACTTGACGATTCCCCGCTGGTTATCTATAGGTTCTACTGTTCGCTGCCCTTCATGGTCATCGTAAGGCGTGTCTTGCTCGATATCTTTTAGATATTCCTCTAACTCAGGTGGGTAGGCCAGCACTGAGTTCAGCCAGCTTCCTTGTTCGTGTACTCGATTCACAAAGTGGTTGGTCCACGTTACTGTTATAGGCGAAGAACTGTCCTGCTGCCAGTTGTAGTCACCCAAAGGGTTGGCTGATGATACAAAGAGTCGGTGAGTGTGATCGACACTGACACTTGACGACGGATCATAGATAGCGATTCGTCTGACAAATCTAGAGTTGTTGGCTCTGTCTGAAGCTTCCAAGATGAAGGAGTAGACCCCGGGTTGGGGAGGGGTATAACTCGCCTCGAATCTCCCGTCCAAGCTTGTACTGTGCATCACCTCTATGGGTCCGTGTATGGGTCCTAAAGGTACTGGTTCTCTCAGAATTTTGTCTCCGTTTGCTTCGAGTCGGAATGCCTCCCAAGCGTACCGAAACATGCCTGACGGGACATCCATCCAGTTTCCCCAAACCAGTTTTATAGGGCTCTGTAACAATTGAGAATAATATATACATCATGATACTCCGAGCATACGAGAAGCACAAGCAGGGAATGATTTAACATCGTGGGCACTGTTGATTTATGGCTCATGGCGTCACAATCGAAAAGAAGCAGAATAGTCCGATATTCAAAGTGAAATGCTCTGGTTATCATGTTTAATGTTTTTATTAAAGGGACAAAATCAAAGTGACATCTCAACATCAAACAAAAGCCATATATAGGTTCACGTCGCTTTTCTGATAACAAAAATATCTTTCGCAAATATAACGATGGCATTGTGGACTATAAACACTTTATCAAATGCATGTCATACTGATCTTCATTTGTTGGCTGTAGTCACAAACAAACATACGTTTGGTGACGTCTTCAACCTGGTGCTCGCCACTGCGCATTCGCCATGTTCTATAGTGTAGCGAATGCGCATCTGTAGTCAGGAACCAGATTGTGACGTCATTAGAATGGGCATGTTGATGCGAGATCTATTTATAGCCCCTAGTCATTCGGAATCCCTCTTGTTTATCGCCTAAATCTGGGGGGGGGGGGGACATGCTTTTAAAGGGCTCCCCTCACTGAAGCAGCGCGTCGGCAGCGCGTCAACGCGTCAAAATCACCCCAGATTAGAGCAGCGCGTCAAATGCAGTTGATCATACCGGAAATTCATTAGTTTTAGATATGCTTAGGAGAATATACTGACATAAAATAGACAAAGAACCAATTTGCAACACATGCTTTTTCAACTAACGTTATGAAAAATCTTTAAATGTATATATTCGTATCTGGATGAGTACACTTTAGAACTTTGGATTGTTTTACAAACCATAGATGTTTCACAATTAATACATGTATATGTCTTCTACTCGCTTGTGTTTGTTTCAATTAGCTTAAAACGTATGATGAAGATGGGAAAACGAATTGGGTATCACATATAAGAAATATTTTATTGTATACAGGTCTTAGCTACGTATGGATAGGTCAGAACTGTGGAGATATAATAGCTTCATGTTCATCTTTAGGCAACGATGCAAAGACATCCAAATGCAAAATTGGCAAAGCAATATCGATAATATTGAGAATCCAAAAGTGCCAAGATTAGACAAGTGGGAGACTGATTTGTCTAATGACATGTACAGTATTGAAGAGAAAGTAGAGGATTACCTAGAGACACTTCAAACTAGAGAAGTGAAAACAAGAAAGAAAACAAGAATACAGAGGAAGACTATTGAAGATCAAGTTGAAGAGGATACAGAAAATTCTGAATCAGGGGATGATGTCTCACAAGCAACTTCAGAGCATTCAGAGCATTCAGAGCAGCAGAATACAAAGCAGAACACTTTATCAAAGAACAGAGTGACAGATGAAAGTGGCGCTTCTCATCAGAGAGAAGCAAGTATTGATTCTTGGATTGATGAATTAGAAGAATTCAAAGAGACAGTGTTATCTGCAAATTTCCAGGACATGTCCATTGCAGATGCCCTTTATAGACTGGAGGCGAGTCGCGATATCCCGACCATTAAACTGATGAAGTTTGATGGCAGTGCACTTCATTATGTGGAGTTTGTGGAAAGTTTCAGAATCCATATTCATAATAAAGCCAACTTGACAGATGACATGAGGATGGTGCAGCTGCGAATGCATCTCACAGGGGAGGCTGAGAGGGCGATATCCGGATTAGGGTCAGGTGGGGTCATGTATGCAACAGCCCTAAAAACCATTAAAGAGCATTACGGACCACCCAGTTTAATTGGAAGGTCTTTTATCCAGAAACTTACAAGAGGGGAAAAGATTCGCACTAACGACAGACAGATGTTGCGTATGTTTTCTATTGATATCCGCAATTGTATTGCTACCCTTAAGAGGATCAACTTCTTGGCAGACATAAACTCAAGTGAGACACTGAGACAAGTTGTGAGGCGTTTTCCAGATTATATGGTAGTTAAATGGAAGAGTGTTGCAGCAAACATCAGAGAGAATGGACGCAGTCCTACAATAGAAGATATCAGTTGCTTCATTCAAAAGTGTGTCAAAGCGGAATTTGACCCAGATTTCGGGGATATTGAAAGAGGTCACAAGTCAGATGCAAGAGAAGTTAGGAGTGAAAGGGGGCCTTATGATGTAAGAAGAGGAATTCATGCAGCACAACCCCCTTCACAACAGTTCAGGAGATTTGTGAAATGTTATGTATGCAGTGGTGATCATAAAGTCGGGGAATGCCAGACATTTGCTCGTAAGTCTCCTGCAGAGAAAGAGAACATTATTAAGAATAATGGACTTTGCTTTGCATGTCTTGGCAAGGGACATAACTCGCGAGACTGTCACTTCAGGAAAGCGTGTGGGAGAAATGGGTGTACAAGAACCCACCATCCTCTCTTACATGTTGAGCCACATGTTGCAAGTGGTGCTGCGTCTCCCTCAGAGAGAGCTTGCATCATGCCAGTTGTGCGTGTGTTATTCCGAGGACCAAGTGGAAGAGTAAGAGAGGGTAATGTACTTATAGACAGTGGTGCTGGGGTGACAATAATAAGAAAGGAATTTTCAGAAGCTCTTGCACTGCAGGGCAGAAAAGAAAATTTGGAATTATCCGTTGTGGGAGGAGAGACATTGTTAGAGAAAGACAGTAGGAAAGTGACATTCTACATT
This sequence comes from Diodora aspera, assembly GCA_031471655.1. NCBI lineage: Eukaryota > Metazoa > Mollusca > Gastropoda > Lepetellida > Fissurellidae > Diodora > Diodora aspera. The sequence continues at coordinate 3,778 of JAUELE010269595.1, read as the reverse complement.
TGTCCTCTTGAAGGTGGAGAAGAGTTCTGCGTAGAGGCACACGAGATCAACAAGACGGTGTTGAGTGCACCAGTCTTGATAGGGACTGGTTGTCATCATTCAATCACTTGGGTGACATTGACTTCCCATACAAGGAAGGACCTGTTGACCTCATTCTGGGTGTACAGTATAGTCATTTACATGCTGAACAAGAGATACGGGAGGGTGTTGCCTTTGAACCCGTAGGAAAGCGAACCCGGTTAGGATGGTTAGTGATTGGTTGTGACAGAGAGAGGAAGAACTTTACTTCAGTGATATCTGCAGTGACTGTTCTCCAGAAAGTGGACATAGAGCATCTTTATGACATGGAAACAATTGGGGTGAAAGCACCTAACTGTAATTGTCCGAAAACAGTGATGTCACCTGATGACATGAAGGTTCTGGATATGTTTGAGTCATCTTGCAAGAAGGAGGGAACTCGCTATGAAATAGGCTTGCCTTGGAAGAAAGATCCTAAATTGCTGGCTGATAACTTTTCATTAGCAGAGAAAAGATTGCATTCACTGGAGCACACCTCGAGGAAAGATGTGACAAAAGCTAAAATGTACAGCAAGGTCATGTCAGATTACATAGAGAATGATTGGGCTGCAGACGTTGACCCTAAAGAGGAAGTGGAGACAGTATATTATCTACCTCATCACGGAGTGTATAGATTGGACAAAGCAAGTACACCACTTCGAGTGGTATTTGATCCGGCGTGTAAATTTCAAGGTGTGTCATTGAACTCTTTCTTATACAAGGGACCTTCAATGATAGGTGATTTATTGGGAACATTGCTGAGATTTAGAGAAGACAGGATAGCTTTCATGGGAGACATCTCCAAGATGTATCTACAGATTAAACTCCCTGAGAAGGATACACAGGTTCATAGGTTTCTTTGGAGGAGCATGGACTTGACAAGAGACCCAACTATTTATCGTTTACTCAGAGTGACATTTGGAGACAAGCCATCACCTGACATGGCAAGTTTTGTGATTCTGAAGATAGCAGAGATTCATGAAGTTGAGTATCCAGAGGCAGCTGTAATTTTGCAGCGTGACCGCTACATGGATGATCTCATTCATTCCTGTGAGAGTTCAGACACAGCAGTCACGAGAATGAAAGATTTGGAGACAGTTTTGGCCACAGGAAGCTTCAAGATTAAGGAATGGTATTGCTCATCCCAACAAGCCAGAGCTGAAGTGAGTGGGGCTGATGCTCAACATCTCAAAGAAGTGCCAACCATACAGGAGGATAACCAAGTCAAAACCTTGGGAGTGGTGTGGAACTGTAACTCAGATAAAATTGGTTTCAAAGTACAGGGTTTGTCATCTAAACAGTATACCAAGAGATCTGTATTGTCAAGATTGTCAATGTTGTACGATCCACTGGGATTAGTTTCTGTTGTCACTATAAGAGCAAGAGTGGCCCTTCAGGATATTTGGAGATGTCAGCTAGGATGGGATGATCCATTGTCAGAGGCTATGTGCAAGCTTTGGCACGACATGTTTCAAGACTGGGACAAGCTGAATCACCTTGAACTGGACAGGTGTTTGAAACCACATAATGCTTGTGGTACTTCAGAGTTGCATGTGTTTGTTGATGCAAGCATTACTTCTTACGGTGCTTGTGCATACATGTTGTGGCCCACTCCAGATGGACCAAGTGTCAGACTGGTAGCAGCCAAAGCCAGAGTTGCGCCTTTGAGACAAATAACAATTCCTAGATTGGAATTGATGGCAGCTTTGATAGGGTCAAGGTTATCCAGGACAATCTATGATGATCTAAAATCAAAACCTGAAGTGTTTCTTTGGTCTGATTCTCAGATAGTGTTACAGTGGATTAGATCGGAATCAAAAGCGAAGAAGCCCTTTGTTGGAGTTCGAATAGCTGAGATCCAGTCAGAATGGTGTTCTTTGAAATGGATGTATGTTCCAACAAAATTGAATCCTGCAGACGATCTGAGTAGAGGAGTCAAGGTCAATGACATTCCATACACATGGTTCACCGGTCCATTATTCCTAAGGTTGACCAAATCTCTCTGGCCAGAGCAGGTTATGAGTGATCAAGTTGACAGTTCAGAAGATAAGAAAGCAGGTATGTGTTCAGGAGTTCAAGTTCAGAACTTGAAACCTTCAATTGATCCTGGGAAATTTTCGAGTTGGGTGAGGCTGGTACATGTAACAGCATATTGTTTCAGATTTATTCGTAATCTGAAAGAAAGAGTTTCAAAAATGAAAAGAACAAGAGAACTGGTATTGGATCCTGAGGAGATAGAGAGAAGTGAAAAGTATTGGATCAAGGAAGCTCAGAGAGAAATTCTTGATGTGGAAACCACATGTGCAGAGTTGTCTCCCTTTATTGAAGATGGAGTGATACGTGTAGGGGGAAGGTTGCGCAAGTCACATTTGAGCTATGAACAGATTCATCCGATTCTACTTCCTTCATCAAGTTCCATATCGAAGCTTATCGTGAGACACATTCACATGAAAACTGGCCATGCTGGGATAGAGAGGACATTGTCAGAATGTCGTCGCTCTTACTGGGTCATAAGAGGTAGGAATGTCGTGAAGGGCATAGTGAGAGAATGTGTTGTGTGTCGCAAAATGAGGCAGCCACCTCATACCACGTTGATGGCTGATCTTCCCGAGGAGAGACTTGCTCTGTTTGCACCTCCATTCACAACTACAGGGGTGGATCTATTCGGTCCATTCAATTTGAGATACGGCAGAAATAAGAAAATAAAAGCTTGGGGAGCTTTATTCACGTGTGCCACAGTGAGAGCAGTGCATCTGGAGGTGGTAGACAGTCTGTCTACACAGTCATTTTTGCAAGCTTTGCGACGCTTCGTTTCTCATCATGGATGGCCAACACTTATCATTTCGGATAATGGAACGTGTTTCATTGGGGCGGAGAAAGAGCTTCGAAAATTGTTTCAAGACGGACGAAATGAGATCGAGAACTTTGCCATGTTGCATAAAGTAAAGTGGAAATTCAACACTCCTTTGAGTCCTCATCAAGGGGGGATGTTCGAAAGTTTAGTGAAACAGACCAAGCGTGCTCTCAAGGTTGCAATAGGAACTCAGACATTATCGTGGGGAGAAATGTCTACTGTGTTTGCAGAAGTGCAGTGTTTAGTGAATTCAAGACCCCTTGGGTTTTGTTCAAACAGCCCAAATGACCTTCAACCTTTAACTCCAAATCATTTTATTCTGGGCAGAGCATCTTCTAACATTCCGCAAGGACCCTTTGTAGAAACAAAGAACTTGAATAAGAGATTTGACTTTCTTCAGACCTTGGTAACTCAGTTTTGGAGACGGTTCGTGAGAGAATACGTGCCAACCCTGATGACAAGAGCAAAGTGGCGTTTCACAGGTCGACAGATGAAGATAGGGGACGTTGTTCTGATTGTTGACTATAATTCCCCAAGGGGAAAGTGGGACTTGGCTAGGGTTATGGATGTGTACCCTGGTGATGATGGAATAGTGAGAAATATTCAGCTGAAAACTAAAAGTGGAGTGTACAAGAGGTCAATTCAAAAATGTTGTCTGATTTTGGAGAACAATGAATAGATGAACTCAACGAACGCAGCTTCTCCAGCTGTTGTGGCCTCCCGAGGGTTGTTTTATAAATATGTGCAGATTTTATATAAATCCAGAACGTAGATTTGCAGCCTAATTTGATGGTATAGCTTAAATATTACTGAAGTTCATTTTAAGTTTCATATAATTTCCAATTATTATTTATTTCGAGTCCGAAT
>JAUELE010269573.1:0-10023 GCA_031471655.1 Diodora aspera | reverse complement strand
TGGCAATTTCAGGGGCTGGACCGCGGAAGCAATTTCAGAGATGGCGTGGCTGCGCAAGTAATTTCGAGGAGAGAGGTCTGCAGAAGCAATTTCAGGGGCTGCGCCGCGGCAGCAATTTCAGAGAGGGGGTTACTGCGCAAGTAATTTCGAGGAGGGATGTTTGTGGCAATTTCAGGGGCTGGACCGCGGAAGCAATTTCAGAGATGGCGTGGCTGCGCAAGTAATTTCGAGGAGAGAGGTTTGCAGAAGCAATTCCAGGGGCTGGGCTGTGGAAGCAATTTCAGAGATGGCGTGGAGAGAGTAATTTCGAGGAGAGAGGTTTGCAGAAATTTCAAAAAGGGGGATTAGAGGCGTCAGGGCGTTTGTGTCACGAAGCATTATAGCCAAATGGTCCCAAAATAACAAACGTTTCTGACACCAAAAAGTGTGTGTGCATGTGTGTATGTGCGTATGTTCACCCACCCCCAACCCTTCCGCTGCCGATTGCACCTTTCTTGTAACCTTTAGATTTGCCAAACCCAAAACATGGACCAACGAATTACGTTTTCCTGAAAATTTTATTAATTTATTTATTTTTTAAAAATGTATTTGGATCCATGAAGTAGTAATGTATGCAAACTTGCTAATTGTGTTCCTCGCACACACTAGCGAAACTATTTAATTAAACAACCTTTGTCTCAAACGTTTCAACAGTTATACCTTTATTACATGCAAGGTAATACGGTAATAGTATTATTACCCAAGTCGTCACATTAACGTAAATGCAAATTCTTAATCCCGAAAGGTGTGACAGATCGTCAGGTGTACATTGTACCTTTGTTCTGTGGGTGAAGATTTGGTAAAACATGGAACAAAAGAACCGATAGCGACTATGCGTTATACAGTGCAAGGCCTATTGTTAAAGCCACGCTTCGTGTTTCTTAGCCAACATGCAGAATACCACTGACGCTTTCGTTGTTAATCTCTATGATATTGGTTCACCTTGTTCCCGGCAAGAATTCAATCCAGCATAACGGTTAACATACTTAGACACCTGCTTCTGTCTGTTTATTCTCTACTACCATGCAGGTCTGTATATGATATTGCATGGATACTGGCTTGATATTAACACTTGGATATCGAGTTGGAGAATCAGTGGTTACGGATATGTGATTAATACCTGTGAACGGTCAACTGCGAGTGTTACCTGGATATACTCTTCGGCATGCGTTAATTGGTGCCGGGTTGAATAATATTCTCATTTGGAAGTGTGATACAAGCTTTACTTATGTGTGATTATTGAATAACACAGTTATATAAGTGAGAAGATATACGAGAAGGTGTGTGGCAAAAGGGACAACCGCCAAGGACTCTCTGGACTTGTATACAGTTGGTGCAACTTGTTGAGATCCTGAACAGAGTTTCGTCTTTGAAGTTGGTCTTCATTTCATTTTTATGCGTCTGGGCGTATGAGCGATGACTTTGAAAGAGACGGTTTTTCGGAATTAACTTTGGGAACGTGGAATTTGTGTTGACCTCATCTCTTTGTCATCGTGACCAGAGAGGGCTTGTTGGTCTATCCTCATGCTGAAGGTCATGTCAGGCCACCAACAACTGTGTCATAGGTGTATCTTGGTGCTTTGATGTGGTGTAGCTGAAACATTATTTACAAGGTTCGCCTCACGCCGGATCTCTTTGCTGAACAGTTGTCGTGCTGGTCATTTTCAATGGATTAGGCTTCAGTTTCTCTCACCGTCTCTGTGAGAAGTTTGAAGTTTAAGTTACTTCGTCAAATGCCGAAGTTAATGACCAACATGGGGGACACAACTACGGTGAATTCTGAACGGAAATCGGCAAAGAAAAAGTCATCCAAATGGATTCTGTCGGGTAGGCAACGTTAATATTTATATTCAGGCATCGTTGTCATAATATAAATGAAAAGGGCGCTAATGAACCGAGCCTATTTCAAGAAAGATTTGTTCGGGACCCCGGGGAGTGACGTGGTATCACCGAGATAGAATAAGGCTCAAGTAACCCAAGTAACCGTTATGGCTGAAATATTGCCTTTGCAACGTAAACCTTCATCTCAACTCTGCGATTTTTCCGGGAGAAAGTGAATTAACCAACTGACCAAGAGTTTAGGCACAAAGTTATTGGCAAATTATTGAATTATTTGTTTGCCGTAACTCGGGTAACATTGAAATACACAGGATAAAATATTGACCTCTTTCAAATGTTTGCTGCTTTTGACATTATGATTTGTTGAATGATGACAATTTCTTGACTTAATTCCCAACCTAGTGAATTAAAGTAATTTAAGTCGGATCATCTGTTTTTAAGGAAACAGAGACTATAGAATTGTAATTTAAACTGATTCATAACCATTTGACTACAGTCTATAACGTCACGGTATCGTCCCATTTGTCACACACCCCGGTTGTCAGACAATCTCATTGCGCAATAATTTGTTGACGGTTCAGTGATTTTACGACCACCCTGTATTAACCTGTCTGTACAATGGAATACTCCAAGAGAAACACAATTAGGACATAACTTTTATATCACATTGTTCTGCGGCCTGTTGTGCTGCTAGCGACAGGCTGGCTAATTTCACATGATTATATGAAACTGTGAACTAAAGAAGGCCGTTTCTTTAAAGAACAAACACGAACAATAAAATGAATTATTTCCCAGACTAATTTTAGTCTAAGCTTCTTAGTTTCTACACCTCCAACTTAAAATCTGATTGTTCACTTATCTTGCTTTCACATCCAGGTAGTTCAGTTCACTGAGGGAAAGGATTGAGCCACATGTTGAGCATCCTCGAAATCCAGGGCATAGACTCCGCCAACGGTCCGTCATATACCCTGTATCCATGTACTCCTATTCACCATAGTCGTTTTGTGTGTATGGAAAGTCCAAATCTGCTAAATATAGACAACCAGTGAAATGTCGCACTCACTGCACGAGAAGTAATTCTTGATAAATTTAAACACATTAACCGTTAAAAGTCAGCTTATTTTACGTCGCTTTTTGCCTCCCGAAAGGAGGCCACATCGGCGACGAATTTTTTAACACATAACGTCTTTACTTCGCCGAGTGTTAGAATATGATTGGACGCAAGCTTTCGCTATGAAAGCTTCACTGATTGGTCCAAACGCACGGCTCGAGACGATAGTCGTGAATAGGAGTGATTCCATTGGACGCAAGCTTTCGCTATGAAAGCTTCACTGATTGGTCAAAACGCACGGCTCGAGACGATAATCGTGAATAGGAGTGATTCCATTAAAGGAGTGATTCCATTATGACGGACCGTTCGCGGAGTCATTTAATATATTAAATTTCGAGGATGAGTGCTGGGTGGAATAGTTCATTATTAAAACAGGGGGTGCATTGAGTGAGGACATCACCAGGTGACACCATCAGAGAGGTACTCCGTATAGTCCAGTACGGGAGCAGGCCCATTTGGGGTGACATGGATGAAAGATTGATGAGACCGTGTTAAATTTAATATCTATAACAACGCTGGGGTGCGGGATGGCGCAGTGGTTAGCGGGAATGCCCAACAATCTGCCAGTCTTGGCGGTTGTGGTTCGAGTCCCGCCCGAGCATCTCTCTTTTAGTTCGGAGAGACAGACGCCCCGACACCGTGATGTTGGTGAGACCGTGGTGATGTGGCTGAAAGACTGCCGATAACCACGTAAAGTCCCAAATCACTCACTCACATTGTAAACAGTGCCAGTGATGCTGCAAATGTCGTCATTGAAGTTGTGGTTCGAGTCCCGCCCGACCACCTCTCTTTCAGTCTGAAGAGACAGGAGGCCAGACAAACCGACGTGATGTTGAGGAGTCCGTGGTGATGTGGCTGAAAGATTGCCGAAAAACACGGAAAACATGTTCTTATCAGATCGTTATGATATGGATGATTGATGAGTCCGTGTTAACTTCGATATCATTGGCAGATTTATTACCACCCAGTAATTCTGGTGGCGGTGTTAATTCACAGCACGTCAAGGTCGCTCAGTTCTGACATGAAGCGTCCGTTGCCAGCTATTGTAGAATCTCCGCCGTACAGTCAATGGATCAGATCCCTTCAGTTCAAATGTTACGGAGATTACAATCTGCTTGATAATTCTGGCTACTATTTATAGTCCTGTTTTGTTCCCTGGGCTAGTCTGGATCATACACGGAACGTATCGGTGCGTAAATATATTGTCTGTGCCATATGTTGATATATTGGTTTTTGTGTTGCTTTTTCATTGTTCAAACTCGGTGTTTTAGTTTACAAAAGGCCCTAACTTTTGGAACGATAAATATACATAAAATTATGCAAACCACGAATAATACACAGAAGATATAGATACGTAGGTTTTGCAGCCTTTTTAATGGTCTTATCTATTTTCGGACCCCATGTCATTTAATAGAATAAAAATTGCATTCCGAATTTTCCGACAGAATCTTGAAAATATTCGTAAACCTTAGAAAACGTTACACTTCTAAATACATTGTAAATATTGGAAAGCATTCGAAAACCTACGGAAAATTCTTCGGTAGACTCTCAGAGAAAGGTTCGGAATGAGGCTGGCTATTTGAAAGTCGAAAATAAATGCTTTTGCATCCGTCGGGACTTGGGGAATACGGGTTTCTTAATTGGGCATACACTTTTACAATGTATTATTTACAGTTTGCTATTTATTTCACACATCTATATAGCTCCAGACCTATTTTAGCGTTCGGGAACACGTATCCAACTTTAAAATCACTAATCACTTTAAGGACTAGTTTTAAGAAACGTGAAAATAATTTCTCTGGTCGAAGCAGTGCATGCTGATGAAATGTCTGCCATTTTTAGATTTTCTTAGGTAACCTCGCGGAGTATCCGGTGCCACTAATGAAGAATATGGGTAGGGCAGGGAGCAGTTGGGTTGTGTCACTGGTCCGGGAACCTAAACCCCATCTGGGAAAATGCAGCAGTTCGTCGGGGATTAACTAAGAGAATTTTTGTCTCTTTGACTAAGCAAATGTTTGTTTTTAGCCCTCGTGTCTGAGATCTCAGCCCCTAAATTCCCCCCGCTCTTGATACTTTCTTAGCGCCACCCCTGCCTATATATATGGGCGTATGGGCACCGTCGGAGTTCGGGGTGGTGGTGGGGTCAGTGATCTCCTTGCCCAAAACAAAAAAACGTTGTGTTTTATTTTTGTTTCTCTTGCACATCGCATTGCGCTATGGCTGAAATGTTGCCCCATTCAATGTAAAAATCCATTTCACTCACTCACTCACCGAATTCTGAGCATTTTTTATCTTTCTCTTTTTTTTTTAGAGAATTCCATTGCTGGGTCACCGCGATGATATTGATAAAATAATAAATATTGTTGAAAGACAAACGTTATAATATCGTCGATCTCTTTTGACTGTACTGTTGTTTGGGTTTTTTCAGCTTCAAAACAACATACGGCCAAGGACCGGAAGTCCGTGCAGGGTGACGCTGTCATGAGTGACCTTTCGGAAAAAGATGAACAATTATTTACAGCCATATCGTTCGGCAAGATCCACAGAGTTCTTGCCGCTCTCCCGCTGATTGAAAATATCAACGTCAAAAACCACGAAAAACAGACACTCTTGATCTGCGCCACCCATACCATGACAAGTCAAAAGAGTAGTCATTTAGTGCGGGAGCTTCTTGCAGCAGGAAGTGACGTCAATGCGCAGGATATGTATGGCCGAACAGCTCTCATGTACGCATGTGCGGACTCAAACAGCGAAGACAGCGTTCGACACATCATTCGAAGACCGACCTGTGATCCAAACTTAACAGACTGTGAAGGAAACACTGCTTTGATGTTCGCTGTGGCAGCCGAGGCCATTCGTGCGGTGGAGATTCTGACAAAACACCGGAAATCACGTGATCGAATTAATATTAATATTACGAATTGCGCCCAGCTGACGGCTCTGGACATGGCTGTGGCTTTGAAGTCAGTGAAGTGTTGTAAAATCATACTGGACTCTTTGGGGCATAAAATCACCCAAATAGTGGACGAACACGGACTATCTCTGCTCACCAAAAGTGGCAGAGGTGCCGCGGAATCGTCGGTATGACAGACGGTTTCTCTCGGTATTCTATCGATATTAAGATAATGTATTGTAGCAAACTGCTCGCACTGCCTCCTCTGCGCTTGGCAAACTGCGCTCCAATACACCACTGCCACCGGCCGGAATTTTGGAACAAATTTTGGGCCCTACAACTGATGTTAAAAATAAACGAAACACACAAGTTTGTAAGGGCTTTATTAGTAAAGTCATACGATTTGAAGAGTTTTGCCACAGAAACACACGTAAATGCTTGTGTAATTAATTAATCCTAATATTAAATGGAACTATTTTTATACAGTGTATTTATAAAGAGGTCGTTTGGTCTCAACGCAGACACAGACACTAGCAAAAGTCACGGTCGATGGGATCAGATCATATGTAGTACTTGGCAGGTGGCAGTGGTGTTTGCGAGCTAAAAGGAGAAAGAAAAAAGTCAATCGAAAACACTTCTGGTTTCAAGCATTTTGGTAAAGGATTCTCAACCTTGATTAATATTTTTACATTTAAAGAAATTTATATTAAGGGTTGTCAACAAAGCCCATTTAAAACAAAGCTCAAATGAGACGAGCACATGTATGTACCTTATCAAGGGGGGGGGGGGCAGCTTCAAAGTAGGGGAAGCAATCACCCCAGGCCTGATACTATATTGCAGCGTACAGCTGCGTACCAAAAGTTTCTTCACTTTGTCAAAAATTAATAAACTTTTAGATTCAGGAATTCGATATAACTAAACTAATGGCCTGAAAGTAGTTTATTCTTGAAAACACATTCAATAATGTGTAGCTCCACCTTTTGCTGCGATTAAGACCTTGATTCTTTGGCAATTAATCACAAGAACTAGATCGTAATGATTTAAAAGACTTTTATGTGTTATTATATAACCCATTAAATACAAGAAATACAGTTTACGAGCGAGAATTGGTACAAAATCAAGTGGCTTACCTTGATGTCCGTTGGAGGTCCAATGAGAGAAGCGCCGGTGTCCTATCCAGGCAACAATATTCATCATTTTAGGTCACATGTAAAGCAAACATAGTAACACAAAGCAGAATTTCATCTCATTTGCACATAATCCTACCGATATCGACCTATTTTCACCCGAATTCTAAAGAATATTTGTTTTACAAGCCCTTAAATATGGAACATGTTTCCAGTATTAGAAATTGAAGACACTTTTGGTACGCAGCTGTATGTACGAAAGAGAAAACAATTTCAGAAACTGATATTTTGTGAACGTCTTTTCTTTCATTCTGGGGCGCGGATGACGCAGCGGTTATTATGTTGGCCAAGTAATCTGCCAGCTTTGGTTCGAATCCTGCCCTGGTACCTTTCTATGAACCTGGAGATTGGATACTAAGACTGGCGTGACGTTGGTGGCACCGTGGTGATATGGCTTATAGATTGCCGAAAACCCCGTTAATCTAAAATCACTCCCTTTTTTCATTCTGGTTTCTAAAAATGCATTCATTGCAGCATATCGATGTCCCCATCGCTCAAGTACACTGATATTGTCTTGTACAACTGCGTACCAAAAGTTTCTTCACTTTCTAATACTGGAAACATGTTCCATATTAAATGGCTTTTAAAACAAATATTCTTTAGAATTCGGGTGAAAATAGGTCGATACCGAAAGCATTATATATGCAAATTAGATGAACTTCTGCTTTGTGTTACTATATTGCTTTACATGTGACCAAAAATTATGAATATTTTTGACTGGATAGCACACCGGTGCTTCTCTCATTGGACCTCCTTCCAACATCAAGGTAAGCCACTTGATTTTGTACCGATTATCGGTAGTAAATTGTATTTCTTGTATTTAATGGGTTGTATAATAGCACATAAACGTCTTTTTAAATCATTACGATCTAGTTCATGTGATTAATTGAAGACCTTAGACGCAGCAAAATGTGAAGCTACACATTATTGAATGGTTTTTTTCAAGAATAAACTATGTTCAGGCCATTTTCATTGTTAGTTTCGTTATATCGAATGCTTGAATCTAAAAGTTTATCAATTTTCGACAAAGTGAACAAACTTTTGGTACGCAGCTGTACATCCCAATTGTCTAAATGGAAATTCGATTTGCAACAAGCTTGGATTGGTATATCATATGCTCCCAATTGTCTAAATGGAAATTCGTTTTGCAACCAGCTTAGATTGGTATACCATATACATCCCACTTGTTTAAACGGAAATTCGTTGTGTGACAAGCTTGGATTGGAATAGCAGGCGAGGGCTCCGGGTCATGTGCGAAAAGAAACAGTGTGCCAGAACCCCTGGACCGGGCGAGAAGGGGGCGGGGCTAAGGGCCCGTGTGCAAAAATAAAAAGTGTGCACGGGCCGTGTGCAAAAATAAAAAGTGCCCCAGAACCCCCCTTGCTATATGACTACTTTGCATATCTGGATGGCGGCCATCTTGGCTTTAAAAAATTCGAAGAAAAAATATCAAGGATGAACTGTGCAGATCATAAGTAACAGTATCAGCCCCAGGTAAGATTTAGGCAGTGTCCGTAATACATGACATTTTTCGCTTCTAGTGTTTTACGAACCTGGAGTCTTAAACAGAAGAGGCGTAGCCAATAACCTACCATTTTCCTACAGTCATACATACTACTTGCACAAATCAGTCAACATTCAAAGCTAACCATGATCATTTACCCTGATATGCAAATATGCTGAGTTTTAACCGCTTACCATGTTCCCGATCTGCACGCGATCTGTTGGCGATCTGCACGCGTATGCACGCAATCAGAACACCTGCCGCTAGGAAGTTACTTTTGCTACACCCTGTACCTTATTAGTACGTACATGATTGTATGTTGAAGGATATGAATCAACGCATCATTATTAAGGTTGGATACGTGGTCAAATTCAATGTTTTCTTTTTGCAAAATAAATTTGGGTTTGATAAATTTACATAGAAATATGTACATACCGCGATTGATGCATAAAACATATAGTATGTTTAAAGATTTTGCCTACTCTCCAATAAAAATTAAATAATAATGTTATTAAATTCATAAAACTCCCCTTTTAATATTTAAAGGCGTTCGCAAACTGCTTGAGCAATCTTTGTTGTGCACATCACTACATTTACATGTAGTGTACATTGTGTACGTTCTACTTTATGTCAGTTATTGTGAATACTGTCCATGCAAATGTCTTGAACAGCCTGTCATGCATACAAGTGATTGTAGATGCAACAACGTAAAAGAAATTACCAATGCTCTCAACAATTTTCTCGATCGTTTGCAAGGGTTTCGAAACGTCAGATTTGCATTCACCATAACCTACATGTATGACGTGTCACTATTATTATCCAGCTATCTAGTAATACCCATGCCGCGACGAATATTGTTTTACACAGGCTACGAGGAATCGCTTTGTGATGGTACTGTAAGGAGTCTATTTACAAATGCAAACTGAATCCTTTTCAATCTGCTAGGATTAGGGAGTTACGACATTATGTATTGAAACAAACACTTTTATAATGTCTACTCTACAGTATATGTTAATTTATTTAACACAAAATGCTCCAAACATTCGTCTCGCTAGGGAACACGTATCCAACTTTAAAGCAATTAACGAAATGAGACAAGAAGCGCACAATATCAGAATACAATGTACAGTTCTATATAACCCAACATCTCTCCGTCAGTAGTTGCACGTTTCCGGAGGGTGTATTAATTGACATCACAGCGCAGATTATGGCTCAGTTCGGTAGATCTTACCTACGTAGGAAAGGAAATTCGCGCCAAAACAAAAACATCGATTATTATTAATCATTTTGAGACATTATCCTGACCATAGCTGCCCAGCTGACTATATCAACCCAATTTCCGCTGTTTTATCTAAACTAGTGCTCAAAAGAACGTATACACCTAAAAAACTGAAAATATTTTTGCCACCCTAAAAATTTATAAATATTTCATACTAGGGCATGTGACCCA
>JAUELE010269562.1:0-10023 GCA_031471655.1 Diodora aspera | reverse complement strand
TGTCAATTTCCGTTTCTTACCCATTCCTTCTTTCACGGACCATAACAGCAAGAGAAACGGTTTAAGTAATGAAATACTGTGTGAATTGTTACTCAATTTCTTCTTTGTAAAGATACAAATAGTTTGGTACCAATTATTATTATAATTAGTTTGTAATTGACCTTGAAATTGCAAGTTCCCCTACTTTTTTTGAAGAGTTATTATTTCACCTAACTGCTGTGAAAACCATAGCTTCAAACGTACCATATTATGCATATTCCAGAGAGAGACCCTTCACTACTGAGTTGCCCACATGTATATACTCTTCTGAAGTAAGCATTACATGTATACGAAAGATAAAGACACAAATTATAATTCTAAAGCTAAACTAAATCCACTCTTTACAGAGCAAACACGCACATGAATTCCAAACACAACTCCAAAAGTCGCTTTATCTCCTTGTATTAAGTTAGATGGCAGCCGCGTAGCTAGCCGGCATCTTTTTATGTGGACGTATCATAACGTTTATTGTTTTAATTCGGGATTAATATAATACAGCGGTTTGATATGTATTCGTTCGCGTACATGCGTATAGGTAGCTACGCATGGATGATAACCATATAATTGGGCCTTATATCCTTTCAGGATAAACATAGACGTCTTGTTAACCAATCACGGTGAGGGCCCTCAACTGGCACTGGACAGTATGTTGTTGTTTTATTAACCCGGAGGTAGGCTGCGAGAAGGAAGTCTAAACCTGTTGAAGCAAACCAAACGTACTTTGTTCTCAAGGATAGTCTTAGACGTAAGCCGCTGGATTACTCTTGAAATACATTCATAAATAAAGATCAAAGCATGTTATAGCCAGTGGACACGAGGTCAGAGACGTTCTCAAACATGATTGCAGTACTTCATGTAATCCCCCTGTACCTGCTGGCAGAACTGAAAGGAAGATTAGGAAATATCCCAGATCCACTCGCAACAGCATCACTAACACGTCGAGGGAGTTTGGTCTGTAAATATTTGTTCAGAATATTAGTTTGTATGGTCTGGGTGAGAGGTCATGCCCTCTTCCTGAGATGTTCCAACGTGGATCCAACGAGATTGACATGCGTATAACTAGAACTCATATCTGGGGACAGCGGTAGCAAATTACCATTTCAAGGTACTAATTTAAAGAACACGCATACTTTTTTGGTAGAAGATTGTCAGCCTTGGTCGCTAACTCAAGACTTAAAGACATCCATATATAAAACCATGAGGATCCTGAAGAACTGCTGTTGTGCCAGCTATGGTCAACCCAACTATTGAAGAAGGGTCGCTATAATGAACTACATATAATAGTCAGTTTTACTGATAAATGTTTATTTTGTAAAGTAAAACGAGAAAAGATGCCGTTGCATGAATGTTACTTCCGTTCGTTGCTTCTTATAGTCTTAGTACGATTTGGAGGTTTTTTCGCATTTCTAGTGAGTTTTGTATACCGATATTTAGCATGTTTTCTTTTCAGCAAGTCGCTGCATAAAACGTCAATAACCAAGCATCGTGTGTTATCAATCATTATGCATATTTCTTCTAACTACAGCGAAAACTATAGCATCAAAAGTACCATATTGAACATATTCTAATGCGTCACACTTCAATAGTTTGGCCGAGTACACTTCGTTATTGGTCAGTAGAACTTCTGTTAATAGCTGTTACGATTTGTAGATTAAAATAGTATGTCTATTATATGCATTCATTGATAAGACAACAAATCTTATGCAGACTCTTTTGAACCGAATACTCTCTGCAAAAAATGCGTTCTGATCCGTACCAATTTTTTTCTAAAGACAAATGACCAGGTCCTTGTGGACCAGGGCTATGATCGTTCCTTGACAGTTCCCTCTTGAACACATCGATATTCAAAGCGTTGCAGATGCTACCACGTATCAAAAGTAATATTCTTCAGCTATGCCAACTCAATTAGATTCAGAACGTCTCGTTTTGATTCAGTTACATAACAGTTGATCTGCTAGGTTATGTAGGCACATTGTATCATTATATGATTTTAATTCTCAAATTTCAGTATTCTCATTTAAAATCGATCTGCTTATTTTAATTCTTTTCTTGTTGAACTTGCATCTCTTGGTGTGCATGCCGCCACTGAAAGACCAATGTTAAATTCAACATTCTACTATGAACTGTGGAACCAGGCGACTGTGACATTGTCAGATACGACTTGACAGAGGGCAATTTCAGCTAGCTTTTATAAAGCTGTTTCTGTCACTGGCCAGACCTGTCTCTTGCTACTACAATATGGACTCGGCTAGAGAAAAGCTGTCCTCCGCTTGGCATCTGGCACATATTCTTCATTTGTTGTAAGGTGATGCTGGACAAATGGTTTCTTTCTGAGAAAGGTCTGGGAAACCAGATTAATTCTACAAGGGGTCTTGAACAGAGCTGGATGACGATTTGGCAGGTCGCATGGCTACAGGTACAAAGAAAAGCCAGGAAATATTTTCACTTGGTCTCGATCGGGCGCCCATATGACGGAGGCCCCTGGCCTGCAGCCCCTAAACATCATGTTTTAACCAGGCAGCGGTCTTTTACAAGGGATCGTTGTGTGTCCAAGCCTGGCAAATTTGTCCGGATTGAAGGCTGCAGGTTCGATCATGCGATAGTCAGTTTACTTTCGCCAAAGGTGCCTTAACGTGGTGACATAGCTGTAAGATTGATGAAAACTAAGTCAAAACGAGTATCAGTCTATCGCCCTTTAAAGTTGGATACGTGTTTCCAAGCACGAAATGTTTAGTGAACTTGCGTTAAAATAAATAACAAACTGTTGATTAGACATAATCAAAGTGTTTGCCGATTTAAATAAAGCTGTATCCCCTTTGTCATGGCGGATTGATTCATTTGTACTTTCAAAGACGCCGCTGCTCAAACTGCTCACAGGACTTCCTCCTAAACGGACGCTTGTATAGGAAAACCGCCGCTGTATGGAGTTAAATAAAAATAGTGTCATATCACAGAGCTGTGCCCTATGTCTTGAAAAAAACCGAACGAAATAATCTGTACAAGAAGATTACTCAGAAAGTTGGCATAAGACAATACATAATACGTGGGTGCACAGAACATGAAGTAATGATCGAAAGACATTTTAAATTGCGTAATATATAGTGTGTATTGATCATGATATGTACATGTTTCAGTGAATGTTTAATAGTTCCCAGTGTTTATTGTTGGAAAAGAAAGGCATTGAATTTGGTCATGGATCTAACTTTAAGTGAAGCCATGACTCAAAAGACTGCTCTTGCGACACACAATTCAAACTCAATCCGGAGATGCAAATGCACATTCTGTGGAATTGATATTTCACAGAATAGCTATTACACTACCTTTGTAACTTTATATTAGATCGCAGCAGAAATGCAGATTTGCCTCTCACCGTTGGACAGCTTTCGTCAACAGAATTTGATTGAAAACCGATTGCAATATTCAAATAAAAGGATGGATGGTTTATTTAAAATGCAAAATTTAGGGCTTAGTTTTTCACTTTCTTTGATTTTCTATGCACGGGGATTTTTCTCTCTTCTTAGCAGATTGATGCACTGGCCAATATCACAATAAAATTGCAAAGCTTAAATACTGTTTTGTCTTGTTTCTGAAACAGCTTGTTTCTTATTAAATGCATTTCCTTCAAGTTTAGTGCACAGTTCTTCAAACTGGTTATTTCCAAACCATGCAGGATGACAACTTGAAAGATCAAGTAAAGAATAGATTGAGAGCTTATGACGACATTTTCGTAATATTCGCTGGGTTTTGCATCTTCCTCCTCCCATTAAGTTATCAGTTGTGATTATATATGTCAGGGCATTGGGAGGAAGGTTGATTGATCGCCTTAATACTGGGCTAAGCAGAAGCCGTGGGAATGAATCGTGTTTAGGAAAGCACTTTGAAATAGCACGTTTATTAGGGGTCGAATGATAAATGGGAATTTGGAATGATGTAATACGAATATTCCTGTGATCTTCAACGAATGCAAGTATTGTCATAACACATAACTGTGTGTTGTTTCTTGCCGTGAAACCCATGCTCAAACATGGAAATTGAGACGTCAGTATATTTTCCGACCAGGTCCCCAATTATAAGTTTACCTTCTAACGCCTAACCGGCAGCCTGGGTTGTATACTTCCTGGGGAGTTGAGAAGGGTTGTGGATTGCGCATTGTTCCAATCACCAGGGTAGTACCGGTGAGCACTTTGAGCATGCATTCAACGCTATGTAAGTCGGTTTCCTTACCTTTTGGCACCTTATCGAGGGGTTACTGCATTGTAGACTACTTAACTAGTAATCGATGAATGTTATCACCCAACTATCATGTTCACACGCTCAGAAAGCATTCCTAGAACTTGGAATTAGCAGGGACCATTCAGTCTCTGACATCCATGTCCGACCAGAGTAGCAGGGTCGGTGCAGAAACCGGAATGGCTTAAATGTTAAAATATCCTTTAATAATTATAAAATGAAGATCGAAAGAAAGTGTACCGATTAATTTTGGGGTATGATAAAAAGGTAAAACACAACTTCATGCAAACCTTCTACTTCGAATGTATACTAGTAAACATTTTACGACATGTCAAATCTGATGAACATAATAATCACCATTAAATGTCAACAGGATCGTTCTCAAAGCATCTTACTATTACTCTTACCGCTAGGTGTTAGCTCATTGTCATTGTCTATACCGGTCTGTAGAGGTTATGATTCTAAGTGTGAATGGTGTGTAAATGAAGCCTGGAAAAAATCAACAAAATCCAGATTCCATATAATTTTATTGTACACAAACTTAGTTCCCCCTGGGAATAGGTCTTCATGCTGTAACAGGGAATCTGGCAGTAAAAATGTTGAATTAAAAAAAATTGTTTATTACAAAAACCCGTTTCGGTATACTTTCTTATGATCGCCAGTTTAGTATTAAAAAGAAATTAAGATTTATGATCTATGTCTCAGATTTCGCTCAGATTTATTTCAACTTGGTTTACCCTGTTTGGCTTGTACGGCAAACAATTAAACGAAATGTTTTATGCAGGGAGAACTCTTGCATGATGGTTAGCATATACAAAGCACGTTAAAGTAGTTCATTGGTTGACATCCAGTTGTCAGATACTTAAATGCACTTGAAAAAATTATGAGAAATGTTGGATCTCCAGAAGGTATCGTGATTTAACTCTTTAAAGTTGGATACGTGGTCAAATCGGTTTAAATATACATAAAATATGTACAATATGTTTTAATATTGAAAAGCGTTCGCAAACTATCTGAGCAATCTTGTTGTGTACATCACTTCGTTTTACTTTACATCGTTTTTTGTAAATACTGTCCATGTTAATATCTTGAACATCCTGTCATGCACACAACAAGTGATTGTGGATAATCTGCAACAACGTCAACAATTTACCGATGCTCTCAACAATTTTTTGATCGTTTGCAAGAGTTTCGAAAGATCCGGTCTGCATTCGGCATAACCTGTGACGTGTCACTATTTTAATCCAGCTTTCTAGTAATCTACATGCAGCGACGAGTAATGTGTTATGCAGGGTAAAAAAATCGCTTTATGGTGGTACTGTAAGGAGTCTATTTAAAAATGCAAACTGAATCTTTTTCAATCTGACAGGATTGAGGAGTTACGACGTTATTTATTCACGCAAACACTTTTATAATGTCTGCTCTACAGTGTATGTTATTTATTTAACAGAAAACGTTCCAAACAGTTGTCCCGCTATGGAACACGTATCCAACTTTAAAATAACTGAAGACATTTTATGTGAAGATACACGCACAAGTCGCATAGAAATGCCTTAGAACGGGCGTTTTGAAATCCACATCCAGAGGTTGGCTTCATCTTCACCTACACATGTTACCAGACCAATTTATGTGCCAATAAATGACATATTTTTTACAGTGTTGTGGGCCAAAATATTATTTATTGCAACATCAACGGCCCTCGTTCGAGACGTCTGGGGAATATAACTGAACTTTATAGACCAATAATTCTTCTAATTCGTGATAACTTTCACAAACTAGAGTGTAATAAATGGCAGCGAGTTTCCATGTTACAAACTTTAAAGTTTTCCTCCTTTAGTTAGTTTGTCATTTTACGAGAAGATATAGCTTGCATATGACAGAGTTTAAGAGTAACAAGGTCCAAACATGTACACTAATTAAATAATTGCTTACAGAGCTGCTTTACTGCAAGGCGTAACGAGCAACCGGTCATCTCAAGTCATCTCTCATCTCCATAGTAGAGAATCCTTGCTCCTACAGGCATCGAAAACTTTGTGATGAAGTGACATCACTTTTTACTATTTTTAACATTCCTCTCGTGAAACTGTTTGATATTTAACATGATATTGATAATAGCGTTACGTTTGTATAATGGAAGCATAATTATTAAAATGAATGTCAAATATCATACCTGGTATTCTATACCGAGGTACAAAAGTAACGGTACCAACCCAAAAAATGAATTTTTAAAACGAGAATAATGCTTGTCAAGACGAATAGTTTTAATATGAAGACATGTATTGTATTCTTACTTTATGTATACATACGAGTATTATACAGAAAAAAGACTCACAATTAAAGGCATCGTAATTTATGTTAATCAACATTTTATAACAACCTTTCATGAAAAAAAGTTAACATATTAATTAGCCATGGACTCGCTTTTATCTCCATAACAGCACTACCTCTCAGATATATTACACTGAAATTCGAAAATACATCATTCAGTCATGCATATATCCCTCAACTGGCATGGACATTTTTCCGTTTATAGTTGATCCAAATTAACAGTGTACAAATATGATTGGTTTCGTTCGCAACCTTAGACTTTTGTGAAGAAGGTGTCGAATCATCTCAGTTTCTGATACACCGCTCTGCGCATCATTTACGTCTTGGAACAGAAATGTATTCCTGGTGAAGTATTTTGTTCTCTATCTGCATACTATGACATTGCGTTCTCTCGTTCATGAAAGCTGCTCACATGAAGCAGCACATTTACAGAGCTGAGAGTTCGTTCAGTTTCGTGGGGAAGACGGATAAGATTACTGACGTCCACAAAAAACGATACAGAGGCATGTGATTAAACTTGTTTTTCTGTCACTGTTTATAGGAAATGTTCCGATCCAGTATAATCCTGATTAAAGTCCTGAAATTGGAAGCACGTGTACATGTACTGTATGTCTTCACACAACACACTGACGTACGATTGTAAGATTATAATAATAACAATAATAATAATAATAATAATAATATTGCAGATTTGTAAGGCGCCAACGTTCCAGCCATTGGTGCCTGATCTGGGCGCAACTCCATATATTACCCTGGTTAACCCAAGCTGCCTTTCGGCGCTGGCATGTCATTACACTCCAACGATTGGAGGACCACATTCATTTACGTTACCATGCAGGGCTGCATATGCGTTCCCTGAAGACGTATAAGACTCAAATAGGTTTTACAGCAGAGCTTGGTATGGTATCACAACACGTATTAGAAGAGGAACGAACAATGATTGTCCAAAGCTGTACTAATAGAGAACAGAATCTACGACAGAATACACCATATTTGAGATTGATGTGACCCCTACGATACGTTCAAGTCGATTTCTCAACAGTTTCTGTTGTATACTCCCTAGGGAGGTGAGATATATTTTTGATTCACATGGTTCCAATGATTGGGATAATACTATGAATAAACTCTTAAAGTACTCCTCTTCGTGGCGTGAAAGTTAGCGCGTTATGCAAATCCTTTAAGAAAAGGTAACGCTGAATTGTTGTTGCTTTGCGCCTTCGGTTGATAATATTCGGTTGAGGTTATTAAGGATATTTTATACCTACAAACTCAAACAATTACAGACCTAGCAGGTACACACATTTAAACAAATTAAATAAAAATAAACTTTCAATGGAACTATTTGGTCATATCACTTCTAAAGGTGCGCAACGAATTCGCTTGGCAACCCTCGGGTTAATTCGTAAAGTCCTATATGAAATTTGATGGCACCCATTTCCATTGTCATTCCGCCGCCGTACCAATTGTTCTCTCATGGCGGCTCGCCTGACACATACGAGTCCTCTGCCCGGGCACGGAAAGAGACGAGTAGCTACGATTGTATGGGCATATTTCAACTAAAACAATGACATTGACATTCTTGATTCAACACCTTTAAGAAGTTTTAAAATTTCATTTATTCCCCTTCATCTGGTATGTCAAGTTGCTGCTGCCACATTTGTAAGTAAAACAAGTTGCAATCAAGCTTTGTGCTAATGAGAACCCTCTTCCATTGGGTAAGACATTGTTTCTCAAACTGACAATGCTAAAAAGTGGCAGTCTTGTTCTTCTTTCATGTGTTTGCGATATTAGAACGAACAAATATCTTGCTCATGACTTGTGAAGAACAAAGTAATGTAATACGCATGCATAATGACAATGAATACGAAATATGAGGGAATATATTAGTTCATATAAAAGCGTAAACTCTCACACTGTTTATCATTACTGATGCAATATTTCCTCAGCAAGTACAGTGAAACGCTGCACGTTTCAGACGCTAGCAGAAAAACAACATCAAAGATAGTTCTGTTTTCCCCCATATTCCATTAGATTGCAGTTACAGAATAACAACAGATCTGTACTTGTGATTCGTCCTGGTCCTGGGGATTATGATTATGTAAGACGCCAGTCAATATGGTCAGCGAAATGCAGTGTTTGCATTGTGTCTGTGAATGTTAATGGTATCATATTGCACGTAGTTTGTCAGCTAATTACTTCGTTCTATACTGACGTCCAAATGAAAGTATACCACGACTTTCAGAGATGGTTCATAAACGCAACAAATGTTGGTGATTTTCAAAGATATTAATTGAAGAGGTAGAGTTGTTTTAACAAAATGAACACTAAATGAAACTCCACGAAAGTAAGATACTTTTTTTATGAATAGAGACACCCCCAAATAGGAGTTGGTAAAGGTAGTGATACATTTTCTCTGTATACTTTCTTTTGGGCGTCGGTATATATGAACTTTTATAGATCTAATCTGTGCAGGGAGAGTATGTATCACCATCAACTGATAAGGAGTTGAGAAGAGACCCTGAACTGTACGCGTGTGTCTGATGTCTCTGGGCTGCAGGGGTGGAGATAGGAAATCCCCGACATGGGACAAGTCACCGACAAATACACACATGTTCAAATAACACAATAAATTACACAGGATTTCTCCGAAATGTTTCCAGACGAATTGCTATATTTTTCCCCGACGAGGGAAACCCGCCCCTGCCTCTCCTCTGCCGAACAGCTAGAAATGGTTTAAACATGTGCTTAGGCCTAAATATTTACTTTCATGTTCTCAATTTCATGTGGAATAGACTTGCTTAACTTGAGCTAGACTGACTCAGAGCTCTATATAAAGATTCCAGTCATGGGGCAGGAAAGACTTAGTGTATGCCAAAAATATACCAAGCAAGTCATGAGTGTGGAATCAACATCGACCCGGACTCCTGAACTCATGATGTCCTTATCGCTATCGTCGACCCATTTCCCTAATGTGTAATGTTTCCGTTCGTAAGGAAGTTACCGAGTTTTAGCGAAAAGAAAGTCTGTTTGCGTGAGAATGTCGACATTATGGAGATTGCACCGACGTGACAGCTGCTTAGTTTAATTATGTATCATACATCAACAGCCCCTAATGCCGGGGGGAAATATAGCAATTCGTCGGGGACATTGTCGGCGGAACTGTGTGAATTTAACGTGTTATTTGAAAATGTTTGTATTTGTCGGAGATTTCAGACCCCTTGTCAGGGACCTCAGCCAACACGTCGGGGGATTTCTGGCCCCTACCTTGTGCTCAGGTGGTTGTGGTATGCGTGGGGCTGTTCTCGGCATAATTTCTGCAGTAGTCATCATACGTAAGTTTACATACGATGCTTACATGTATATTGTGCGTGGCACATTGTAGTATTACCAGTGGTTCGTCAGTACCAGGCATAGCAGGTTTCACCG
>JAUELE010269551.1:0-10025 GCA_031471655.1 Diodora aspera | reverse complement strand
CATTTTCTCAGAGACTAGTGTTGTGTTTCACTTTAAGAACATTTGACACTTTAATTTCAACCTTGATGATCAGTCTTACCAAGTTTCATCTTTTTAATATGTCTCAAAGTATGTTTATAGTGTTTGGACAAATAAGGTTTCTCATTTATCTATCCATGGTCGCGTTTCTTTTGCGGTTCAGTATATAAAGAAGAATTAAAACGAAGGTGGTAGTAGTTCAGTTCAGCTGGATTAGTTTCATAGCAAGTTAGAAATATTTTAAAAATTTGTAATATAAATAAATGGTGCAACGCGTAAACTAAAGCTCTCTTCGCTCTGCTTTTCAGACACTGGGGTTTTACCTTAAAGACCAAGTCAAGAAGTTTGCTGTGACCCAGTTCATTGTTCTACCAATCACTGCCTCGCTTGTTTTTATCATCAAGGCTGGAGGAGAATACTTTTTTATATATGCCTGGCTTTTCACTCTCTTAGTTTCTTTGGTGAGAACTTATGACAACAAGAACAATTTTCATGCGGATTTGTCCAGAGTTAAGTTGGTGTGACCAAACTAGCAAATATGTCTGTTTTCTATTATATGTCAGACCCTGTGAGGTTCCCGGGGGTGTCGCTGTAACAACAGGAAGAATAGGACCCCAGTATCCTCATGCTTGGCGAATGAGCCGTCTAAAATGAGGATCTTTTGCTTTCTCTTTCTTACTTTCGATCCTGTGTTGTCCCTTTTTCTGATGTGCCTCTTGCACATCACATTGCGCTATGGCTGAAATATTGCCCACTCACTCACTCTTTACTTACATCTTTTGAAGTGCTCTCTTGTGTTAAAGTTACTAGATTTTGAAAGTGTATGTATACGTTTTTTAGCACTGAGTCAAGGCATACTAACTTAACATCTTGCTCTAAGATAGTGCTGGACCTGCCTCACACAGCATGGAAAAGCAATACAGTCCCAGGAATAATACATATGTCAGTCTTCACAAATAGTTTTAGTCACCCACAGGACTTTGGGTTCTGCATGTTGGAAGTTTGTGCTTTATCGGAAGACAATTCTCAGGACCGAATATTGTTACAGCACTAAGCTTCTCTTGGTAGATATAGGTATTAGAGCATTAGAATTTTTCTTTCACAATTATTTTATCAAACAAGTGGTGAATAGTTAAAGTTGTATCAAAAATCAACAAGTATGTCTAATTTACTTGACCCTCAGCAATGGACATTCGGTCCTACATATTGAGACATTCTTTCGGCCCGGAGGAAATTTTATTGGATTTGTCCGTCGGTCAGACGTTATTTTGATATCTGCATCTGCTTTTACATGTTTTTTCAGCAAGTTTGCAACTTTAGAGTCTTGACAAAAATCTATCTGGAAAGCTGGATTGAACCTTCATACAAATGCATGCATTCAGACACAGAATAAAACGAAAATCTTGAGCGATAGACTTCCAGTTACTGTTTACTAATATTAGCCAGTCATTTGAAATAGTTGAAGCTTTGTCACCTAAAGAAATCTTTCTTTGTTGCATGATGTGGTGACTTGGGGATAATTTAGACACATTGATCTGATGCCAACACATGCAGTCATCCCAACATGTGAAACGTCTTTGTGATAAAGAATATCAAACCACTTTGCTTTGGCACATGCTTTGCTTGATAAACACAAGCCCGTGTCAGCAGAAATATTTGAGTTACAGGATTGCTGTTTTCTCATAGTATTTATCCTCCAGGTTTGAAGTCTCTGGTAAACTGTATAAACAGTTCAGACTTGTGCGTTTTTGCTTCATTTTGCGGCTGTGAACTTTATTCTGAGCTTGGAAGCATTTATGTGTTTATTGTGCCATCTCTTCTTAGAATTAAGTAAACAATGAAAAAGTAAGAATCTTATTTTAAAATATTTCAAGGAAGGAAAGGACACTTTATACAGAAACATTTTTATTTAAAGTGCTGAAAGGAAGTGGAGATTTATATTTAGTTGAAAGCTGTTTAGAGACAGGATTAACTACAGATTATCTTTTTATTCTTTCAGTCTGGAAATTGTCTCAACAGGTGCATTTTGGAGTAAGGACTGTTATATAAACCTGTGCCATGACTGTTTAATCAAATTTAAAAATATATATTATGGTTTAGGCAAGTCTAGTTTTGTATTAAAGCAAGTCTAGATTCCTTGATTCCGCATGAAAACAGTATAGGAGAGGGGGCACCTGTTCAGTAAGAAATAAAACAATGAAAACTGCACTTTTTGTGGATGCATGTTTTCATAGTCTAAGTGTTAGTCAAACTGTTATTGTGCAAAAGAAGCATGAGTCAGTGGAAATGCTTCTGCCACATTAAAATAGTATTAATGATCTCTTTAGATTAAGAGCCTACACATAATTATTATGTCTCATTTAATTCAGAATGAAAGATTGCCCATTCAGTGTTAAGCTTCAACTAAATCATCTTTACATTTAAACATTTCGATAAGAGATTGTTGCATGCTTAAACCTTCTCCAAATGACCAGTTTTTGTGACTGAATTGAACTTTATAGCTCGAGAGTGTTTGATTAGCTAAGAACTGCAAGAGCGTCAGGTACACCATAGAGGAGCTCTGTCCACAAACTGCAGACATGGTTGAACCAGGCAAAGGAGTATTGAAGTGTTCATGTCATTTACTGTGATGATTGACATCTTGAGATTAAGATAATCTGCAGCTGAAGTCAAGTGCTTGTTCACAGTGACAGCAAGGACACTTGGATGTGTCAACTCAAGTTCACCTTTGTGCCTTAGGCAAACAGATTGTCCGAATCGCTTTTATGGTACAATGTGATGAACAATTATGTTTTCAAAATTTTGTTGTTTTTTCTTGAGTCATTTGTCATTTGATTCAATCTCTTGTATTCTTAAGTGCATGATCTGCAAATACAAACTGTCATAAGGTTTAAGGGCTATGGTAAAAAATTTTGGTTATATTTAAGAAGACATTTTCCTGGGCAGTCTGTGGGTAGTGTTACTTTTGTGTCCATCTTGTCCAACAGAATCTATGATTGAAAGATTGGGTCTACAATACAAAACATTAACGCTAGTTTCTTTGCTTTTGCATTTAGAGAAGACACATCTTGGACAGTCAGTGGGTAGTGTAATTGTGTCTACCTTCTCCGTAAGAATCTATGACTGAAAGATTTGGTCTGCAATACAAAACATTTACGCTAGTTTCTTTGCTTTTACATTTAGAGAAGACACATTCTGGACAGTCAGTGGGTAGTGTTTCCTTTGTGTCTACCTTCTCCATCAGAATCTAGGACTGAAAGATTGGGTCTGCAATACAAAACATTACTTCAACTCTAGTTTCTTTGCTTTTACATTTAGAGAAGACACATCCTGGACAGTCGGTGGGTAGTGTTACTTCAAGCCCATATCCCCTGTGGTTGTAATACAACACTGAGTAACAACCAGGTAAATAGGCTGCAGCAGCCAAATACTCTTTCACAGCTCTTTTACACATATTTACTTTTTCTCTCCTGTGTCAATTTTTTCAGTCAATAGCCAAGGTAATTTGATATAGAGTGGGAATGTACCAGGCATTTAGACAGCACTTACAAGCTATGGCCACAGTCATTTTAGAAAACACTTGGGAAGTGCTCTGACAACAGGCCTCAGACTGGCTTTGCTGTTCAGTAAGTGCTTGAAAAACAGCAAATAAAGAGCTAGCAGCTACAATTGTAAACAATATGTGGACTGAATTGCATACATTGGTTAGATTTTGCTTCAGGAAATGACTGATATCATAAAAAAGAAAATGTTGTGAGGTTTTTTTTGTCGGTATTAAAGAGTTCATATTCTTTTCTTGTTAGTACAGATTTATTTTTGTAGACCCCAAGAAAGCAATTTTAGATGTCGAAGAGAACAAAGAAGGCAGGGATATTGTTAGGTGTTTGTGCAATGTCTAACTCAGTTTGCATGTATTCTTTGTGTGGGCAACTGCATGTGTGATGTACGTGCAGGCAAGTCTTATCATTCTGAAGACTTGGCGAGGTCTTTGTATTAGTCCTTAGGTCCATGATCCATAACAGGTAGTTCTATGAATCAGTAAACTATAAAGGTCTGTATGCTTTGTTCATCAATTTCTTTGGCCATGTTTGACAAGAAGGCAATGCTATTTGATGCATGGAAGAATGGTTGACCATAAGTTATGTGTCCATTTATGATGCACTTGAAAATGGGTACCAGCTATCACAAGGAAAGACATGTTAATTCACTTGGTAGAGTGAGTGAGTGAGTGATTTGGGGTTTTACATGATTTTCGGCAATCTTTTAGCCACATCACCACGGTCTCACCAACATCACCTCAGTGTCAGAGTTCTGTCTCTCCGGGCTGAAAGAGTGGTGCCTGGGTGGGACTCTAACCACAACTGCCAAGGCTGGCAGATTGCTGGGTCAACCATTGGTGCCATCATGTGCCGCACCAAAGACCAATGGTCTTGTGTTCAAATCTTGCTCTGTAGACCCTTCGTTTTCATGTATGACCAGTACATCATTTGGATATGAGTGTCAACTACCAGCCATAGGTTGCAGGCTTTATAAATCCCTTTTCATTGGTAAAGGATGCTTTCCTGTTGTAATTAGTTCACCAGAGGCTTGGTCAGGAGGCAAGGCACCTCGTGCTTCTCGTAGATGTTTTTTGATTGGTGCCTCGTATAATAGAAGTGATCCTATTGGTCCAACAGTCGAGCCGTTTTCTTTGCCTTCCTCTCCTGAAAACGCCTCAGGTTCGAGACCAGCTATGATAGAAGGCTCACGTATGTTAATTTGAAGAGAAGTTGTTAGAAAATAGATTACATACATATGCAGATTTAAAGGTAGGGCATAAGAAAGTATTACTCTTCCAGGAATACAGTTCCTTTCCTGACCTATGCCTCAGACAGTTCTAAGCAATGAGTGATATCATAGAGCAAGATGAGGTTCAGTTTTCTGTCTTGACTTGGGTTCTTAACAAAAGTCTGAGAAGACGATCACAGAAGGGTCACAGACTCTCAGTGTCCTCACTCCACCCCTGGGCAGGATCTAGCAACATGGTACTCATTACCAGAATTGTATCTACTTCATGCAAGTTATAACCCTGATGTCTGTGCCAGCAAATTCCAAAAGCAAATCCCTAAGAACAAACTGACTCGAGAAATTGGGCTAATGCAATTATAACAGCTGAAGGTAGGATGTTTCCTTAACTGCTTGTTGAACAATTTCTCAATTCCTGCTTATTAATGTTACACCACCACTGTCTGCCCATCAAGTGCTTCACTTCCTCTCCTTGCAGAGTAGAAACCCTCGGAAGGGGAAGTGACGCCGGAACTTGGGAGTTATTTCTTTGCTATACACTTTGAAATAAAACCCATTCACCAGAAATAAGCTATTATAAGGAAATTGCCTCTTCAATGTAAATTGTCCAGATTTATTGCTTTGTAGTGCTCAATTAAATTTCTTTGTTTTGTTAGACAAACAATTGTTCAATTGGTAAAGTATTCCAGAAGAAATCGAAAGAAGTTCTGTCTTTAACGCTTTAAGTGCCAAAAAGAATTTGAAATGTATTTCAAAGGTAATGCCACAAACATTTTAACCTTAGTTTTAATAAAATCTTGTCAGATAGCAACATAGACTTTTGTCAAGACCCTGAGTCAAGGCATAGAAAATTGAACATCTTTAACTCTACCATAGCCATCTCTGCTTGGCCTGTCTCAGGCAAAAGGTAGGAAAGGCAATGTAGGCCCAGAAATTAGGAGATAATCATACTGTGTTTTCATTTTTCACCTTTTGTGGCATTTTGCTTAAGCATTTTGCTCTCGTATGTGGCAAATTTACATAGGAAAAAGTTCACAAATAATTAAAAGAAGTCAAACATAAATTTACCACACACGGGAGCAAAGTGCTCAAGCAAAGTGCTACGAATGAAATTTTGCTCAGCAGATTTCTCCTGTGTGGCGGGCATAACTTTCATTCAGCCAGGAGAGATCAGGGAGCTCACAATAATGGGGATATAGCTGAAATATCATTGAAAACCCTGTTTAAAAAATGCAGGCACAGGTAAGAGTGTGTCTGTAATAGAATAGATTACACACCCACTATCTATATTCTAATAGAGTCTGGTATTTGTTATGAAATGAAGTGCCCATTAGATAAGCAAACTAGGTGTTAGTCTGTTACTCGCTCATCCTGTGCCAGACACCTCTGCTTCACTGGTGGTCAAATTGGCAGAGACATCACCCACTATCTCAATAATTTGTGTAACAAAGCATGGCTAGCACTGGCGCAGGTATACCCAGATTAGAAGAGTTACCAGATCTGATAAAAGAGTACTAATGAAGGACAGACAGCAGCATGTTCTTGTAATGATGATATGAATACATTATAGATGTATTGTACAACAATTTATATATTCCAAGTGTTATAAATCAAGTATTTGTCCCATTACAGCTGAAATATTGCCCAATGTGGTGTTAAATGCCATTTTTGTCATCTTAAATAAGCATTTTAAAGAAATCTTTTAGTCATTAAGAAGTTTTCACTTGTTACAATGTTCATAATATGTATAGACTGGAAAATTGTGGAATCAGAAATATCAAAGCTGTAATATTAACAGATGAAAGTACTTCTCTTCTCTCACATATTTGCATAGATCATTCAAAGTGCATACATGCCTTGTTGTACATTTTTAATTAGCTGTCTTTGTAAATCAGCATCTTTTGTCAGCAACTTGCCACTGTTCACTGAATAATTTCTTTTTAGACTTCCCCGATTGATAGTTCTTGCACTGATACTTTAAAAGTAAACTATGAATGTGTCAGAAAAGTGAGATTTTTTTCAATTCAAGAGTATCTATCATTACATTCAGGATATTTGTTCTTTACTAACACTATTTGTTGACAGATCAAACATGTTTTTTGTTTCATCTTGCTCACTTTAAAATCCCAGCTTCTGCAGAAACTGAAAAAAATGGCTGGTTTTAGGAAAGTTGTTAATGTCTTCTCACAGAGAGTGACGTTCTTTGTTGTTAAAAGGAAGCTTCTTCGAGTGGTTCAATTTGTAAGAAGTACAAAAAACTTAATGGAGAAAGTGTTCGCCACAAAACAGATGTAAAGACGATCATCATTCTAAGGCATTGTCTGTTAGTGTTAGCTGTACATTAGACCTGCACGGACCAGCTAGGCCATTGAAATATCTCACACTGATATGATATCCTGTTTTTCAATGATATTCAGCACATTTGTGTGGAAATTGCACTAATTATTCACTGATTATGACAAGGAAGTGAGACTTCGACTGTGTTAACTGTGTGTGTTGACATAACGTTTTTGGCACTGCCTTAGTTCTATTGATTAATGAAATTTGTATAAATTATTGATGGGCGGATAAAAATGTGAAGAATGAACCTGTAGAAAACTGAAACCCTTATATTGGTGTGATATTTGAACCTAGAGTGTGAAGGAAGCCTTCATTGACTGGACAAAGGCGTAATTGATACCAGGAAACTTCAGGCTGTCACCAACCGTGTCAGAGTGGGATGGACATCCATACCCTGAAATTACTGGAAATTATTAATGATTTCTTCCTGTTTGTCACCTTGTTGTATAAATTCCAGGATTAGAATGGGATTTCACTATAATTTGCTGCTTTATGTGATACCTTGAATGAGACAAATTAATTGCAGTAAATCTGATGGGATTGATTTTGAACAGCAGTAGTCATAAGGGATACTGATAAGGTGGCAAGGAACAATAAGAGTATCTGTCATGTTTGTGACAACAGTGGATCCAGGATGCAGGATATTTGAAAGGGGTGGGGGAGGGTGAAAACTGCAAAATTCCAAAAGGGGAGTAGAGAAGAGGCCACTTTATTACACACACATATATGACTTGACTTTCAAAAGGGGGGTTCAGGACAAGCATTGGGTTTGAAGGATCATTGCCTATCTACATTGTACAGTTTGAATGTATTGTCACCCTGCATTGTCACCAAAATCAGTTTCAGTTGATCATGTTCAATTTTGTCACTGTAGAGTGTGCCTCACAACTGCAAGGTCGGGGGTTCGAATCCCGGCTGGGTCACTTTCGTTCGACTCAAACATTTGGTGCCCTTTGTACCAAATGTAGCTTTAACGCGTTATGGTTTAAATTTAACCCCCTGCTACGTTAAACCACATTCAGTCACTCGTCTTTCATTGTCAGCCACTTTTTGAGTGCTCTCTCTTTTGGCATGAATCTTGCACAATGACTGAATGATTGTTGGTTGTATTAAACAAACTCAACTGATGAGAAAACAAATCTGTAAAGTAATTGTTTTGTCAAAGATAAATGTTGTACTTTTGACAGCTTGTTTTGAATGATTTTGTAAATTAAGTTTATATCTGAATTCTTTCGTATTTAAACTGTCAATAAATATTTAGTTAATAACTTTATCTACATATTTAGGAGAACGAAACATTCAGCTGCACAGTCATCTTGTGAGTCTGGGGAGTGAAGCCTACCTGTCTGCCGCTAAAAACCTTCACAACACAACACAGCAGCTTCTTAAATCACATGTAGCCATACAGGTAACTATACTTCTGTCTTGATTAGTCATGTTACAGGTAGTTCTAGTGATGCAGCATCCATTTGTTATCAAACTTTGAGAAGGGCAGTAGATATTTGGAGTGGAATGGGGATTCTCCTTCAAGTACCAGACCTTCTTCTCACCTGTACCAGTTTACTGGTGTTGATCTCACCTTGTTCTCACCTGTACCAGTTTACTGATGATGATGTTACTTGGTTCTCACCTGTACCAGTTTACTGGTGTTGATTTCACCTGCACCAATTTACTGATGTTGATCTCGCCTGGTTCTCACCTGCACCAGTTTACTGATGTTGATCTCACCTATACCAGTTTACTGATGTTGATCTCACCTGGTTTTCACCTGAACCAGCTTACTGGTGTTGATCTCACCTGTACCAGTTTACTGATGTTGATCTCACCTGGTTCTCATCTGCACCAGTTTACTGATCAATGTTGATCGCACCTTGTTCTCACCTGAACCAGTTTACTGATGTTGATCTCACCTGCACCCGTTTACTGATGTTGATCTCATCTGCACCCGTTTACTGATGTTGATCTCACCTGCACCAGTTTACTGATGTTGATCTCACCTGCACCCGTTTACTGATGTTGATCTCACCTTATTCTCACCTGCACCAGTTTACTGATGTTGATCTCACCTGCACCCGTTTACTGATGTTGATCTCACCTTGTTCTCACCTGCACCAGTTTACTGATGTTGATCTCACCGGCACCAGTTTACTGATGTTGATCTCAACTTGTTCTCATCTGCACCAGTTTACTGATGTTAATCTTGCATGGTTCTCACCTGCACCAGTTTACTGATGTTGATCTCACCTAGTTTTCACCTGATCATGATCTCAATGGATCACTACACTAGGCTAGTTCTCCAGTGTGGCCATGATGATATGATTCACACAGTGTCTATAAGCACAAAATCAGTAACAGAGTTCAAGTATTCTTTCACTTTCAGATAAGTATTTGATGCCGCTGGTTGAATCAAATGTGGGTTTTGCATTAATACTTTCCCAATCTGATGAAGTTCTGTTTTGTACGGAACAGTGTGTAGACACCAATGTGAATTCTCTCAACCAATCATTGGCAGAGGTTGCTCTGGTTAACTTAAAAATCTGGTTAACTTAAACATTTTCTGCTGTCCCAGCGCATTTCTTCTTTATCTTTGTTTTGATAAGGATTCGGGTAAGTAAAATCGCTTAAGTAAAAATTACGGATAACTAAAATGATTTTCGAGGTCCCCTTCAGTCCAATTAAGTGAGTAAATGCTAGCGGATAAGTAAAATACACAAGTGAACATGTCAATTAACACTAACCGACTCAACACAATACCCAGCTTAGTGTTTTCACTACGTTTGTTTGTACTGCATGTGCTCATCAAGACTTAAAGGACACGGAAACACTATCCTAAGTATTGCTTATTTTCTACGTAAATGTAATGCCAACTACATATCAAACAC
>JAUELE010269540.1:0-10025 GCA_031471655.1 Diodora aspera | reverse complement strand
CCTCTTGCACATCACATTGCGCTATGGCTGAAATATTGCCCCCTGCAATGTAAAAATCCATTTCACTCACTCACTGTAGGGTACAAGAAGCTGAGGAGAGTGGAAGAGCGACGTGAGAAGAAGGTTGTTCCTGCAGGCAGGTTTGACGTTCAGGCACTCATGGATCGCGCCGTGGAGATGAGGCGCAAAGTGATAGAGGACAGTGATAGTGGTGATGGTGATAGTGGATCTGATGATGACGACTGGGATACAGACTGAGAAGGAGGTTACTGCTTTCACGCCAGCATGCATCAAGAAAGACTGGTCAGAAATCTTGCATGATTTCTCTTAGAGTACTGCATAGGTGTTGCGCTGGGCTTGTAACTTGGCTTTAGTGTACAACAGCAAACACTTCAGATCTTTTGGAATAATAATCATCAAAAGTGAACCTTATGGTTTGAAATGAAAATATTGCCGTTTAATTGGTATAAATTAAGTCACCTGGTGATCAACGCTTCAAATTGTGGTAGAATTTTACAAAAACTATTTCTGTTAGAATAATGACGGTTGCATTCACCATGGTGTCGAGTGATATTGAATAGGAACTTTATGTCAAGTGTTCCTGCGGTGGTAGATAGTTATGTCCCTTGGGTAAAGGACAGGCAGTCAAGAAAGAAGTCCTAGTGACTAAAACATGTTTTGACATGGATAATCTATGAAGTGAATGGAAGGAAAAAATCTGTGTGAAAAGGAACCAGCGGGACACCCATAGTCTCGATACCACTGTTTACCCAGTCTCTGCTAAACTTGTATCCAGAACGTCGTGTCACGTTTAGTAGAAGGCAGTTTCGTTTCAGTGTCTGCAGGGAACATTCTGTGTTTTTGTGTGACAGGTCTTTTTGCTGGAGATGCATAAAACGGAACACCTTCTGGTGCTGTGAGTGTACCGGCACTCTGTCATAATATGTAATATAATGTTAGTGTATGAAAAGCATACCTGTTATCCAGCACTTATATCCATCTTATGCTCTACCTGTGACTGTCCATTTGATGTTTGCTAGTTGTTTCTATTTATCAGCTCTCTAAGTGCTATCACATTCACGCTGAAATATTTATGCTGGACTATCTGCGTTAAATACTTCAGTTATTTATCTACTGGGGCTAGGAAATATTTAAAAACTTGGGTGCCCAAGGGCAGGTGTGAGTGCCATTTTCATTTGCACGATTTCAAACCTTCCTCGCCCTCGTTTCTAATTCAATTATTGCCTGTGGGAAGGGTCTGGGAATGGTGCCACAGTGTTCTTGACCATGGACATGTTGGATTGACACTTTTACTTGTCAGCTTCAGTTTCTTACTGGACCCGGTCATCAGGCAATGGAATTTTCTAGCCCCTGATCTATTCTAATTAATTTACAGAACGAACGAATGAAAAGTAACACTGTTGACATTATATGCGCATTTTAAGGCATTTTGGTTTCCTGAATATGTGTTGCTGTTCTAACCGTATCAAGGAAATAGAAATTGGATTTAAAAGGAAGTTACCGGTAGCTAACATTTTGGCTAAATTTGAAATTGGCAAAATATTGTTGATGGAAAGATTTCATGCATTTACAATATGTTGCTTTTCTAATCTTATCAAGGTAATAGAAATTGGGTTTGAAAGAAAGCTAGCTCACATTTGAGCTAAATTTGAAATTGGTGAGATATCATTAATGGAAAGATTTCATATATTTACGGTTTCATACAAACTATTTTTGTGATTAAGTGTAGCTTCAGTTTCAGCCACTAATCCCATAACCAATCTAATTTAAAATAAGATCATCTAATGCTCTCGCTTACTGATATGTCACAGTAGAGAATCTAATTCAAGTCGGTTCACGTTCTGATGACACGACCTTGACTAGGTGTCCTGAACTTCAAAACAGCCAAGGAAAAGCCAATCTGTTTTCCTTGTTTTCTATCTGGTCAAGTGATATACTGCTAATTTGTTAAAAGACAGCTTATTTTACGTTGCCATTTGCCTCTTGAAAGGAGGCTATACTACTGCTAATTGTACCAGGAAGATTTTTTTAGGGCAAACATTTGATTGGTTCATAAAGTCACATGACTCATTTGCTTTGTAAAAAGACAAGTATTGCCAAAGTTCAGTCATGTGTGAATAAAAAATAAATATCAGGAATGTGTTTCAAGAAATAAATTTTTGTCTTAATTACAAAAATACAGTTATCTTGGGTCTGTGGCTGTACTGATCAACATTAAAAATTGAGGTTCCGTCGGTAAAATGTGATGTTTTAGACCGAGATGGCACCGTAAATGCATTTAATCAGTTTTTAAGTAAATGTTAATTTTATTGTTGAACTTGAGGAGAAATGATCATGACTGAAATATTTATAAAGGTAAAACTTCAGTTTGCTGATTCATGTTTTGATTCATGTTTCTTTGCGGGCATTCACATGGTATGTTTTATGTGATATTTAATTTGACTTGTAAAGTAATCTTATTTCCAATATATTTTAAATATTTTTGTGTGAGCGAGTGAGGAGTGATGACAGACTATCCAGTGATAATCTCTGTACAATTCTTTGACAGTATTTGTTGCTTACGAAACACATCGAGCATTGTACGGGGAAAACTGCTTGATTTTCAGCAACGCTAAGAGGTATGCTCTCTCAGATTAGTGGGTATGTAACCCAGAATCAATATGTATGCTCACCTGTTACAATCATGTGAGTTGCCTCCCTTTAGATTTAGATTGCCAAGGAGTTATGGATGAATTAACTTTTCAAATTTTTGTCACATTATTTCAAGAGCAGTATTCTTACAATTTGTGCGAATATTCAACGATCATTGCTTTAATGTGTCCGTAAAAAACATTTTAAAATGCTATCTGGAATTGCGAGATGAGTCGTCTCATATTTTTTAAATGTTTGTAATGGAGAACGCACAAGACATATGGCTAAATGAACCTCTTTTATGAAGAGTAGAACTAACTACTGTATTGTAATATACTTGTTTGTTATTGAATGTCTGGTAGAGCATGTCTGTCGGCAATCACTGCCAGATTTAGACCTGAATATTGTTTTTGTTGAGATGGATCTTAGAATGGACGTTCAAGTATTAACCCAATCGGAACCTTGTTGAGTTGCTTACCCCTACGATCCAGTAATCTCTCGGACGTGAAGAGTGTAAGACATGTTCCCTGTCTTTAGATCCAACAGCTCACAACTAAATAATACAAGAATATCTGATGTATGTTTATGAAATATCAGTTAAACTGCGTAACTATCATTGGGTAAATGTTAGTTGATTCGTGCATTTTGTATCTATTTGCAAAATTTTGTGTTGTGTTCGGTGTGGAGGCATCGTGTTGATGACAGGGGCATCAAATCTCAGACATTGTCGCATATAGTCCCCAATAGCAGAAATCTTCATGTCCAAGATGTTACACAGCAAGGGTAAGTAACTCAGTAGGCACTCCGACTGGTATTAACCTCAATGTTTAGACAAAGGGAGGTAACTCTGAATGGATTTACATTGCTGCTACAAATACTACAATTTGAGCATGTAGAATGAAATTGTGTTGGGATATTTTTGTTGCTTCTCTCTCCATTGTGTAAATTTGTATCATTTTTGAAATTGTCATTAGTGTGCAATAACCTGTGAAATTTGTTTCTGCTGTGTATCATACCGTCACCCAAGACCAGAGTTAGATTATATTTTAGTTTCTGTAAAAAGATTTATTCTGCTCCTATGTCTTCTTGTACATCATTTATCTGTGCTATGGGATTTATGATCATAAGTGCTAGTCATCTGTTTGAAAGAATTACATCTACTTAATTAATTGAATTAATGTGGTATTACCCGTTTAATGGATTTGTTGCCTGGCAAAATAAGCTAGAATTACAAACTGTCGCTGATGGTTCTCAGAAAAACAAGCTGTTTTGTAATGTGTAGTTTAAAGTAAGACTAGACTTATAATTTAATATTTGTCAATCATGAAAAAAGTGTTTTCCTTGGTTTACTGAAGAACTTGAAGTTTAAAGTCAGCGTGAACAAGGAAACTTGCTGTGGCTGAAATATTGCTAATGTTTTTTCAAATACCATTTTTACTCATCTGATCTAAACCATGGTTTCAGAGCCATTTTCATTTCATATTCAGCAATGACTGCTGTGGGTTAATTCCTGCTGAAAAGTTGGTCAGCTTTGTTAAATCAGCGCTCATTGATTCATATTTTGGTCATTCGAATCCTGCTTGGATCGCGCATTGGTCAGCCAGTTTGGCAAGGCTTAGCAATCATGGTTCGAATCTCTTTCAACCTGGAGATTGAAGCCTGATACTGACGTGACTTTGACACCATGCTGATGTGGCTGAAAGATTGCCAAAAACCATGTAAAATCCGAAATCACTCGCTCACTCACTCCCGGGAACCACTCTTTCAGGCTAGAGACAGAACATCTTGATGTAGGTGACACTGTGGTGATATGGCTGAAAGATTGTTAAAATCACTTTTTAAGCGATGACAAATTTGTTACAGATTTTGGGGTTAATCTTTTATGTTGGTCGATCTTGCCAGGTATGTAATGCAGTTGTGTTTAGAATCATGTTTTTGTCCTAGTTATATTTCACCACCATGAAAACTCTGAATAAGCATGCCAGCCACTGAGTATAAAAGTTTTATATATAGAACATAGTAATTAGCATTGTTTGATGTGATGTACAGAACTTTTACAGCTTGGTGTTTGGAGTTTATTTAGCACAGAAGTCATTTTTAAGCTTATGGATAATATCTTACTGAAAAATAATCCTGCATCTCAAATTATTTTGCTCCACTCATAGTTAGATAATCAATTATATTCAAATATTGTACAGGTTAAATAGTCTTTGATAGTTAAAATTAAAGGTATACTTCATTGTCTAAGAGATGAAGGTGTATACTCTGATCTTGAGTTTTCTTTGCTGTGTAGTTTATTACAAAAAAGACATGTAAAACTAAAAGCTGATGTTTTTGAACAAATGGTTTATGTGCAATATTATACGTCTCTGAGGACTTGAGAAGATAACTGTATTTGGTCACCGTGCTGTGCTGAAATATTATATTAAAACCTTTGGTCATTCGCAGTTATGAGGGATTGATTAAGTCTGGTTACATTCTACTTGCACTTCTTAAATTTATCGATGGATGATAAGGTAGGGATACAGTTCAAAAAGTTGATAATGTTCCTCGTATAAATTGTTAGCAGTACCTGTGTAGTTGTAAAAATTAGATCTTCGGAAAGAAGGTAGTATTCTGATTCATGAAACAATTCATTCCTAGTTGGAATCAATCTTTGTGATCTTTTAAAATCCTTCTTATGGCTCAGAAAATATATCTTGGGCTATTTTAACTTAAGGATGCTTTGTAGAATGGGATGTATTTGTATCGGAGGTATGAGGCGACATTTTGCCATCAAATCAATGCTGAAAGGGCTTTGGGGAATAGGGCTGAATGTTTCGTGAGTAGCTATTGGCCTGATAGGAACTTTTAAGGATATTTTATTTTTGCTTGACAAATGTAAATAATAATACTTTCTGACTGATATGAACAGGTACACATGCCCAACATGCTCAACACTATTTTCAGCTGTTTTCTGCTGGATCTATGCATTCGTATGGGCACTCGTTGGAAACAGATGTATTTTGATACCAGGAATTATTTGCTGTACAGGATATTAACCCCCCTCTCTCTGGTGATAACGTTTACCACAATGGCAGGATCTATTGACGATGTTATGAGCAGGCAACCAGTCCTGAACTGTTTTTGATGTTGTTTGTTGTGGCTAGTTAGTGTCCAAACGGTCAGTGTTGTACTGTTATATTGTGAAATTAGAGAAATTTGGTTTGTGTGAAGTCGAACATTAAGCTGTTTCATTGTGGTAATGTATGCAAGTTAACGAGTCGTTTCACACAGCTATCCAGAGCACTTACTTACACAGCTGTTCAGGAGGAATGTTCATGGAATTTTGAGGTCTTTTATCAAGGGTACTTGGTTAATTGTATCAAATGTGTTCAATTTATGTCAACTGGAAAGGTTTCTTGCTTGTGTCACTGCAAGGTTCGCGTACTGGCGGGCAGCACAACGGTTAGCGTGTCGGCTCAGCAAGACTTGGTGGTTGTGGGTTCAAATCCTGCATGGGTACCTCTCTTTCAGCGTGGAGATTGAATCCTGATACCAAGATGCATCCTTGAAATCCAGGGTATTTGTGACTTTGCCAAAGACTTCATGGAATACCCTGGATTCACTCCTATGCTAAATGATCGTCCAAAGGTTACTGTGACTGTATGCTTTGAGCAGTCAGCGAGGAGTCTTGAGCAAAAGCTTGGACCCAATCACATGGCGCATCTCTTCCAACACTTGGGATATCTGCCATTTTTTACTTTTTCTTTTTAAACATGACTTTCAGTCAAGTTTTTCGACGATAGCGTCATGGTGGTTACAGGGGGCTTCCCTCTCCAGGAAATACGACAGTGACCCGCGCGGGATTCGAACTCGGAACCTGCGCTAACTCTGTTACTGTGTATTTGTCAAGAGTTGCTTCCCATGTTAACTTCCTCTTGTTCAGTTATGGGACATTTCATTGGTTATCTATATTTCGCATATTTTGAAATCCATGCACACAAAATGACTATTGCTCATAGGAGTGAATCCAGGGTATTTGACAAAAGTTTTGGCCAAGTCACAAATACCCCAGATGGTGATGTAGGTGACACTATGGTGAATGAAAAAGCTGAAAGATTGCCAAAAGATGCTGAATATTTCGGAAAACCTCCCAGAGAGATTTCATTAACACCTTAACTTATGCACTTTCACTTGTAAAATATTTAAAATGGTGCATACTGCTTTTTAATTCAGCCAGCTTGAGATGAAACCGAAGTGTATAATCCCTTGTCAAAGAGTATTACCAGTTTGTGTTAGTGCATCAAGCATTAGAATAAAAAATACCTGTTGACGTACCTCATCAGCTACATTTTCATCGAGCTGGATTTTGGCAGGTTGACCAAGTTAAAGTAAGTGCTCTCTTCTCGTCTTGATCATCTACTTGTGTATTGTAACAGTATACAAATATCGTGACAAGTTTATAACCAGTCGTGTATTTTTGGCAAGGGAGGTAATTATTTACCAATTACTTCCCTTGAGAGATTTAAAGGTATTGAACTGTATTGGTAACCTAATATATTCTTGTGTTGTTAAGTCACTATTAAGAATTATTATACAGTAAATATAAAGCGCCACAGTTTTATGGGTATGTGTCATGCTGGACAGCATTTAGAAATGCAAAGTTAGATACACTTT
The DNA here is from genome assembly GCA_031471655.1 of Diodora aspera. Taxonomy (NCBI): domain Eukaryota; kingdom Metazoa; phylum Mollusca; class Gastropoda; order Lepetellida; family Fissurellidae; genus Diodora; species Diodora aspera. Next base: position 2,714 of record JAUELE010269540.1, on the reverse strand, counting down.
ATATTCAACATTTTAATCGATCGCGATAAATATTAATTCTTAAGCAGATACCAGAATATTACTGACTAGCAGAATTCTTTCAGCGGAGCTCAGTACCTTGGGCTGATAATCTGACAAGCCTAACCACAACTGGGGCTAGAATTTGTTTTATGTAGCACACAACTATCTACCAAAGACCTAATAATTTAAACCGAAAACATAAAATCCTGATCGTTGATTGACCAAGCAGCAGGGCTTTCTCTGGTTCTACTCCACTTAAATGTGTCGTCATTTAATCGCCAGTTAAACCAAGTTGAACTTATTATATTTCGCCTATTAAAAGTTAACACTCAAGTGCAAGGAAAATGGACATACCTAGTTGACCAGACATTATTCATAGACATGTAGCATTTGTTATCAAAGATTGCCCTCACTGAAAAGGAATTTTAGAAGTATTTTTGGAGATGAGCTTAAGCTTAAAATCTCATTGAACGTGATTATAAACTACAATCGACAATGCATTCCATCATGTAGGGCGATGAGTAAAAACCAAATACTGTAAATATTCATACAAATACAGCAAAGTTGACCATTTATAACAACAATTTACGACAAGCAAAAATTTTGTTCCCCTCCAGCTTTTGATGTATCTGGGCTAGTTCATGCATCAGCATTGAAATGTACTAACGTAACGAACATGTAGGCTAGTCAGTCTTCCAATATTTGGCTTCTTCATATAAACCCTTATGTACTAACATACCTACCCAATTCCATTCTGTACATATATTATACAAGCTACATATGTGAATATTTACTACCCTAGAATTAATTGTAAACCAAATTAATATCTGGATATGAAAATAGAAACCTTTTCAAGGTTTCAGTGTAACTTTTTCTTTGTTAATATATTAAATCTGCTCAAACTGTAAATCATCTTTCTAGCTTTAGCAATGTACATAGCTGCTGTACCTCTAGCTGGCCTGATCTGGCATCCGACCCAATCAGAACCTATATAACTACACCAGCACTCGGTAATGTCCATTTTGCATGATTTGTCTTAAATGTAAAACTTTTCTCCTTCAGACAGCTGTAGCATTTTATCAGCAATAAAATGGATTGCTTTTTTTTATTCTGAAATGTTGGGTCTGTTTTATTTTTCTTCAATGTAAGCATATCATGGAACTTCCAGGAAGTGGTGTGATGTCACCTAGAGAGAATAAGGCCCCAGGAATTCAATGCTTGTCATAAAGGTGACCAAAATGGGGATCACTATTGTGAACGGTCAGTTTATTAGCCTCAGCCTTTTGACCTGAGGGTGATGGGTTTAGTTCCTGCTGTAGGGTCTTGACATGTTACTCTGCAGTAGTTCGTATTTCTACATGCAGTGATCATATGGTGAGCTGCCATATCGTGGTATCGTCATTGGTTCATCAGCACCTTGCAGGTTTTACTGTATCAAAATCATACAGCTCCCCACTGGTGATGCAGCTTTCCTCTTGCATACAACTTCCGAAAATGAGCATATGGCTGAAATAATTCTGAGTCTCACTGTAAATCCAACCAACCTGAACCAGTTGAGTTGATATCGTATGCTACAATGACAGTCTTTCAGCAATAGTATAGCTCGGTGCCAAAAAAATTGGACACTTTTCAAAATTATAAAAATCCATCGTGATAGTCATTTCCGTAACCCCTGTTTAACATCTCTTTACTAATGCAAGGTATATAGGTCATTCTGTGTAACCTCCCGTGTTGATGGGTTGGTCACGTGACATGCAACAGGACAACGCCCGCATCCATACGTCTGTGCAGACCCGCCAATGGCTGCGTGACCACGACGTTTAGGTCAAGGATCTTCCGGCCGTTTTTCCAGACCTCAACCCCCTCGAAAATATTTGGTAGATCATGAATGACAAAGTTGAGAAGTTAGAACCCAAAGACTTTTCCGAGTCGAAAGCAATGATCCATCAAACGTGGGCAGATATATCGGACCAACTAATAGAACACTTGATAGATTCAATGCCGCGCAGAATATCTCAATGTATCGAGAAAGGTTGCAAAGTTACAGCCTATTGACATTTAACAAACAAATTGTAGACATATTCCCGATGTGTGGCCCAATTTTAGTGCAAAATAAATGAATATGTAATTAAATATCCACTGACAAAGTTGTCCAATTGTTTTTGCACGGAGGTTTATATGTTCCTGGTGCTGGTAATTGGTTGTTTTCATAATAATTATTTTCTCTGTTTTGTTAATCCATATCAATGTTTGTATTTCCTAAGGGTTCTTGCAATTGTGCTATTTATACCTCTGCGTTCTTTAGATATCTGGTATATATGACTCAGTAATAACACATACAAATATACAAGTATATTATTTCTGATTATTTCAGTCTGCGGTGATATTCTGGATATCATTTTTGTAATGGACGGCTCAAGCTCGATCACCTTGTTTGACTTCAACAGCATGAAGGCAACTGTGGCTAACTTTGTCCAATCATTCTTTGTGAATACCTACAGACTGGGTTTTGTTCTTTACGGCGACAAAATTGAGAAACGGTTTGATTTGACCAACGACCTTTCCCATTTCCAAGGAAACCTAATGGCCTTGTCCCATCCTTTTGGCACTACATCTACAGATCTGGGATTGAAAACGGCATATAACATGATTCAGAACAGCCCCAGACAAGAAGCAGGGAAGGTTGTAATTGTAATTACTGACGGGGTTTCAAA
>JAUELE010269529.1:0-10026 GCA_031471655.1 Diodora aspera | reverse complement strand
GTATTAACAACAATTCAGAGTTATCATTCCTTGAAAGTAGTACGCAAACTATTTTTCTTTTCTTGGATGCGCTGTGCACTAGACTTGGACCGGTCTTATCAAAATGGCGACAAGATGCATACAAGTCGTCTGAAAGAGACGAGTAGCTACGAATGCCGCCAAGGCTGACAGATTGCGCTAACCACTGCACCATCCCGTGCCCTCCCAGAGAGTAGAAGTAATAGCGTAATGTTGTACCAATTTGACGGGAATTTCAAAGCAAAGTCTAACACAGTTTGCTGCTCCACTGCATCATACATTACCACAACTCTCTCAACAAGTTCTGTCTACATCGAGTGCATCAAATTGAAATCAAGCCGCTTGCAAATCCGTTAATTTCACACAATATATGCTCCCCGTTCATATAGCTATTCTGTCTTGGCTTTTGCTTGTGCCAGTCGGGGTTGGTCCACGTATTCGTTTCCGAAGGCAAACATGACGGTCAAGGCAATAGCTGAGGCAGCTCCCCAGAAAAACACATACATCATCTGCTCACTGACATGCTCTGAAACAAGGAGAAGAGTTGATGTTTCAGGTGATGACATGCCAAGTGCAAACTGAGGGACAAAACAGGGGAAAAAGAGCAAAAGCAAGTATTGTTTAGATGAGGCTTTACGATGCAAGAGCAGTATTACCACCACAACACAATGGAATGTGGAAGGTTGGTTGGTTGGTTGGGTTTATAGTGAGACTCGGCAATCTTTCAGCCATATGGTCACAGGAATGCAGGAGGAAAGCCTACATCACCATTGGGGAGCTGGATGATTTTATTTTCCTCCTCAGATTCCTTAAATTACTGTACATCTTTGTACTCAACATTTGTATTTAATATTGCATCACTGCCTTGTGTGACAGACTAAATGAAATAATGTGAAACATATGTAAAGGGAAATACAACAGAAAAACAATTACTGGTTGTTGTAAAGTTGTGGAAACAGTTTAACTGCTGGGCATTGTTACTGTTTTTGACAGGTTTCATGTTCAATGTTTGACATTATGCAACTTACCATCTGGCAAAAGAATGCTGATGACAAACATTGCCATGGCAACCAGAAATATCACAGGAATCTGAAACAGAAAGCCACCTCTCTCTCAACAATGAACTTGAGGCATAACACATGGCAGGTGAGGTAATTGAAACTGAAACATGAAACATGAACAGAATGAGAAGTGAAAGTAATTGATGATTGAAGTCACCTTTAACAAGGACATGATTTTTCTAAGGAACCTTCCTCACTAACTGTGAGGTGAGTTGGCCTTGTGCAACGCACGGCAGTCACGGGCTTGTGAAGTTAAGCAACGTCGTATCCGGAGAGTAGCTGGATGGGTGATCGGCTAGCGTTGAAAGCTTCCAGGCCTACAAGGGATCGCCCCTGCCTCGCACTGAGATGCTGGCAATGTCAGTGATGTCGCCTTGGGCAAGTGGCTTTGCTTGTAAACTGCCTGGTCGGCAGTGATGGAAATGTGGCAGTTAACCTTCTAGCGTCTAACTGGCTGTTTGGGTTGTATACTCCCCGGGGAGTTGGCGATTGTTGTGGATGGTACATTGTTTCAATGACCAGGGTAATAACATGTAGCGATCTTGAGCATGTATGAGTACACGGATAAGTGCAAATTATAAATATGCATTATTATTATTATTACTAACTGACAAGCGACACAGAATCGTGTTGTAATTCTTCCATTAAATCTTCATCAGCATAAACCTCAAGATGCTGTCAATCCTATAGAATGACACAATTTCAAAGAAGCATTTAAGCATGTCATCACCTGGACATGACAGCTCAACACTGGTTCTTTGATGAGGAGCACTATGATTCTCAAATGAGTGAGTGAGTGATTGGGGTTTAATGTGGTTTTCAGCAATCTTTCAGCAACATCACGTCGGTGTCAGGGCTCCTGTCTCTCCCGGACTGAAAGAGAGGTGCCTTGGCGGGATTCCAACCACAAGCGCTAAGGCTGGCAGATTGCTTGGCCGACGCGCTTACCACTGCGCCCCCTGATTCTCACATGGGAGTCATTTGGCTCCATGGATAGGAATTTTAGCGAAGGGCGCGTAAACTGTTTCAATAATTAAACTATCACTGCAAAATTACAATGGCAGAGAAATTGAAGAAACTTGTAATGGCAAGGGTAGGAATGGGACCGAGGAGTACGAGAACCACCGACATAAAACGAGCATTGGCAGGGTAATTTTTGGTGGGCGGTTTGAGGCACTGCCCCACACCCCTCCCAAAACTGAATAGTTTTGCCCATTGTGAATTTTAGCTAATTTTAATTAATTTATGTAATTTCTGCCCCTTTGTATTTCTTAAAATGTTGGTTTGCTCACCCCCTTCTCCCCCCACTCCATCAAAAAAAGAGCAAAAAAAACAAAACATTGATGGGTTTCTGTACCTCTAATGTTCCCAAATAATGCTAAATAACACTGTCACTACCTGAAAGATCAAAAGAAGATGAAGTGATGAAACAAAATTAGAACTGTTACTCACAGCATAGAATTTCCAATCTCTGTCCACCTTGAGCGGTGAGGATGTGGTGATCCCCTCGCTCTCCTCCACAAGGTAGTTGCCCAGAAACAAGTCGATCGAGTCCTGTGAACAGTATCATCAATTCTCAGCATATTATGTACAGTCTGCCTGTTTTGATTCAAAGGTCCGTAATAAATGTCTGTTGTCCTTGATTAACTACATATCTGGGCTGAACAACAGTTGACCACTAGCTGATCCAAGTGAAATCCACAAACAATCAACACAGACTGGTTTTCTGCATGGCATTATACCAAAAATGTAGGGCATATTGGTGCAGCCTTTTATGGGACGCCAAATTTCATGTCCAGGACCCTATTTATGCTGATGGGGATCTCTAGAACACACAAAATTGCCATCTCTTAGACACCAAGCAGTTTTGAAAAATCACTGAATTGTTTACTCAATGATTAAAACAATAATATTTTGACATTTATGTCACTTTCATGTCATGTAATGATGTTTCATGTCACTTAATGTGATGATGTGTAATGTAATGATATTTCATGTCATGTACGTAATGATGTGTAATGCCATGTCATGTATTGATGTGTCATGTCATGTAATGTAATGATGTTTCATGTCATGTCATAACATTTCATGTCATGTAATGATGTTTCATGTCATGTCATGTAATGATGTGTCATGTAATGATGTTTCATGTCATGTAATTTAATGTTTCATGTCATGTCATGATGTGTCATGTAATGTAATGTTTCATGTCATATAGTGTAATGATGTGTCATGAAATGATGTTTCATGTCATGTAATGATGTTTCATGTCATGTAATGTGATGATGTTTCATGTAATGTAATGATGTTTCATGTCATGTAATGTGATGATGTTTCATGTCATGTAATGATGTTTCATGTCATGTAATGTGGTGATGTGTCATATCATGTAATGACGTGTGTCAACAGTTCTTTTCAAAGTCTTTGGTTTTTAAAAACTATATATAGCGACCACCATATTCAGTATGTCAATAAATGAAACTGGGACCCATATTTCTTACCTTGGGACCCATAAAGATAAATATCACATAGATACTTATCAGGGCAAAACCCTGTTGGTGATAATCAAGACCTATCTTCTGATCTTTACGACATTAACATTGGGAAATGATACGATCATATCTAATGCCAAGTAGGCGATCAGATCTAATGGTTTCAATAGCAGTTCACAGGTTCCAATTCCAGACAGGGCTTAACCTAAACTTCTTGAATAAGTGTAGTCCCTCAATAAACCATCCAATAATGATGTCAAGCTTTACCTGTCTAAAGCCATCTTGAAAGTTGTTCTTGAAGTATCTAATTAAAGAATTCCAACCATCCATAAGCAACCCCATGTGTGTCCTCTTTCCGGTTCTGATACAAAACAACAAGCGTAACATCAGTAAAGAACAATGACCAGTTTATACATCAACTACACCGTGGAACTCAAATCGTTTGTCCCAAGAGTGAGTGATTTGTAAGATCTCTCTGATTCAGCTTTCAGCTACATTTGCCCAATTGTATATCACCCAATATCAGGGGTGGGATCCAAAAAAGAGATTGATAAAAAGAAAGGTCAAAGCAAAATATCCTATTTTAGCTGCCTTTCACAACACTACAATCCAATGATCTGTTAAAAGAACAATCTTCCAACCATAACATAAATGAAAACAACACGCCTCCTCATAGTCTCACTCAACAACCTGAATGGAGTTACTGGAACAACATATTTTTACAGTGTTACAACAGTGAGTGATTTGAGGTTTTACATGGCTTTTGTCAATCTTTCAGCCACATGACAAGTCGGTGTCAGGGCTCCTGTCTCTCAGGGCTGAAAGAGAGGTGCCCAGGGCAGGACTCAAGTCGCAACATTAAGGCTGCCAGATTGCTGCGTTGATGCGCTAACTAATTAATGTGTCATCCCAAGCCCCAGTGTTATAACAAGTCAATTAAAATGAACAGAATAAGAGTTGAGGTGAGATGATGTTTTACACCTACTGGGCCTTTATTCCTTCTCAGCGACATCACATCACTTCCTGAAAGCTCCACTGAGTTAAAGGGTGAGTGAGTGAAATGGATTTTTACATTGCAGGGGGCAATATTTCAGCCATAGCGCAATGTGAGGGGCAAGAGACACATCAGGAAAAGGGACAACACAGGATCAATAGTAAGAAAGACGGCTCTTACGGGTCCTATTCTCTCTGGTGTTAGAGCTACGCCCCCAGGAACCCCATGGGGTCTGAGTTAAAGGAATCAGAAACGTGTGAAACCTCACCTTGTGAAATCTGTTTTCAAAGCTCCTGTTCCAGCATACTGTTTTGACAGTGTATCAGCATTGTCTGCCCATACTGAAACAGTAAAAACGTATGATATGCTTTTCAACAATTTCAAGACAAACATTACTGGAAGGTTGGGTGTTGGGTGAATTATAAAAGGTACCTATTGGTCAAAATGTAAGTTCAGCTTCGGCCTGCACATGACCTTACTGAATCCACCCACTACGTATGTGCAACTGATGATGGAGGGATGGTTGGCGACATAGGACTGGACCTTATAATCTGAGCTTGTGCATTTGTCGAATTGTTTTAATTATCATGCACTGATTAATGGTTTTTTTTTCCTTGAATGCATGAGGTAACCTAACCACAAAGCAGTAGAGCATATAGTCATAGGTCTCATGAATTGCATGTGCTTGCATCTTCCCACCTCATGATCTCATTTGAGCATTGTGACTCCTTTTATACAAGCTCGATTTGAATTTGTCAGACAGTACGTGGGCGGCCCAACCTGGGGTGGGGTGGGATAGGGTGATGTAGGGGATGAGAACAGGGGGCCTCAAACCCCTTCCCCCTCCCCCCACTTTTTACGAGTTGGGGCTGAACCCTCATTGTTGTTTTTCTTCTCAACCCCAGAACACTTGTTGGAACATTTTTTGTGTCAGTAAAATATAGTTTTACACTGCAGGAGGCAATATTTCAGCCATAGATCAATGTGATGTGCAAGAAAAGCGACAACACATGATTGATATTGAGAAAGAGAAATGAAAAGATCCTCATTTTAGACGACTCTTATGTCAAGCATGAGGATACTGAGGTCTTATTCTTTCTGATGTTAGAGCAACACCCCCGGGAGCCCTAGGACTTCTGTTGGGTCAGATGAGGATATTCAATTCTTGCGTGTGCTCCTTGTTTCAAGTAATCATCAAAGGTGGACTGCAGCTTTGTGCATGAGTTGAGTTGAAATGATGTTTTACATTGCAAGGGCAATATTTTAGCCATATCACAACATGATGTGCAAGGTGCACATCGAGCGAAAAGACAAAAGTCTCATAAAAGTGATTGATAGAAAAGAAAGTAAAAGCAAAGGTTCCCATTTTAGGCGCCTTGTACGACAAACATTGGATTACTGAGGCCCTATTCTATCTAAGAGACACCACGTCAGTCCCCGGAAGCCCCATAGGGTCTTTGTGCATGAGAAACATTAACAATGCGAACATAAAACGGATTCTAACATAGATAATGCTTTCATTAACATCTATACTCACTGTTCTTGTACAGAAGGTCAAATGGTGATTTGTCTGGTATCATAGTATTCTGTTCTAACACACCTAATTTCTGAAAATGAAGCAAAAGCTGTTATAATAGTAATAATAATGGCTGCTTATATTGCGCTAAATTCCATGCACTAGGTGCTTGCGCAATGAGCTGTACATGATTACCCTGGTCATTGGAACCATCTTTTCTGCCCTCCCTGGGGAGTATTCCACCTAAGCTGCCTGTTTTGGCCGAGAGGACTGAGACAGTTAAGAGTCATTGTTATTGCGAGGCAGGGAGTTCAAACCCGTCAAGGCCTGTGAGCTTTACCAATAGTTTCAACAGAAAATGATAATTCACGTTTTGTTTTTAATTCCAAATCACTGTCTCTACTAGTCAGCAAAAGAGATTTTTACTTTAACATTGGGTTCAGCAATCTTGCAGTTATCTACATCACTTTGACACCAGAGGGTCATCAACACGGTTATGTAGTATAACCAGAAAATATTTAAACAATTTACATCTGTTTATCGTTAGCTGAGAGTATGGTTAATTAGTCTTTTTTTAAAACAGGCATCTATTCAAGGGAGACAACTCTGCTCACTATAGTTCAAGTAGTATAGTAGGATTAAGGGTGAACTTGGGCCTTTATGTAGTATAGGCCTAGTTTTCAATGTGTGATCAGAGTTACCACCCTTAGTAAACAAGCTTGCTGACGACAATTCGAGTTCAGAAAACGTTCATATTCTCAATTATTTCTGGTCATACTGTAGTGAAAGTGATTTGGGGTTTTACGCGGTTTTCGTAAATCTTTAAGCCACATCATTATGATCTCACCAACATCACGTCAGTGTCTGGGGCTCCTGTCTCTCCGGGATGAAAGGCAGGCGCTCCGGGAGAGACTTGAACCACAACCGCCAAGGCTGGTAGATTACAGGGCTATCAGAGAAAGGGACAACACAGGATCGATAGTAAGAAAGAAATAGCATTAGATCCTCATTTTAGACGGCTCTTACGGCAAACATGAGGATACATGGGTCCTATTCTTTCTGGTGTTAGAGCGACACCTCATTTGGGTTGGTCAAACAGCATATATAGTGTCTCATGATGATTATTAAAAGCAGTGTTGGTGATGAAAGTGACAGGTTACCTGCAGCTGATCCACCAAGGTGTCTCGTGCCAGCATGCTCTGTACGACGTTTGTTCTATCCAGGCAGTCCATGCAGTTTGTCCGAAACACTCCTTGTTGAGAGGAGAGGACGCTGCTATCTTTGGATAACATGAAGTACCTGTATAATTCAAGATGTACCAGTGCAATGTCAATAAAAAAAACAAAATTTGTTCCTTCTGATAATAAGGAAGTGATTCTACTTTAAATGTAGCTGCCATCATCACAAGATCAGAGGCAGATTTTAAAGAGACCGGAGAAAGTAGCCCCTAGGTTGAGTTGAGTTGAAATAATGTTTTACGTTGCAAGGGCAATATTTCAACGATAATGCAACGTGACTTGCAAGGTGCACATTGAGCGAAAAGACAGTTCATAAAGGGGATCGATAGAAAGGAAAGTGAAAGCAAAAGATCCCCATTTTAGTGGCCTTGTACGACAAGCATTGGGTTACTGAGGCTCTATTCTATCTTCGTGACACCACGTCACTCTCCGGAAGCCCCACAGGGTTCCAATTAGATAGAGAGGTGCCCAGAAGGGACTCGAACTACAACCGCCAAGGATGGCAGATTGCTGGGCAGACATTGCTGGGAATCTTTAAGTAATTTCAACATGTCACATATGTCATTAATAGAAACAGAAGTGAAAGTAAAAGATCCCATTTTAGTCACTTTGTACGAAAAGCATTAGGTTACTTGGCTCACATTCTGCCAAAGTGATACCACGTCACTCCCTGGAAGTCCTACGGGGCGAGAACTGGGAAGGCTATACTTACATCCTCCAGTGACGATACAGCACGTGTAGTGACTCCGACCACGTATATCTCTCCTCCAGCATCCTCGTGGATTTTAATGTGAGACTTGCGACCCTGTCAAAAAGAAACAGCTGTCTGCTTCACACAATTCACTCCCCATAGCACAAGGAATTATTGCAATATTCTTCAAAAAAAATTGAACTGAATTGAATCCCTCAGTACAGTAGTGACCTAACTCTGTTTTTAGCAGAACTATTTCAAAGTTAAAAGATTGTCAAAAGTCAGCAGCCAACAATGATTCCAGCCTGTACTGATCTGGGCAAGCGAGTGATTTGGGGTTTTATGTGGTTTTCGCCAATCTTTCAGCCACATCGCCACGGACTCACCAACATCACATCCATGTCTGGCCTGTCTCTCTCTGGACTGAAAGAGGTGCTCGGATGGGACTAGAAACCACAACCGCCAAGGCTGTCCGATTGCTCAGCCCAAGCGCTAACCACTGCGCCCGACCGCCTCACCGCCCCACCCCCACCCACTGGGAAATATTTTTATAGCACAAATTAGATTTTACATTTAGATTGAATAAAATGGACCACTTCAAAATTTATAAAATTGGAGTTTGACCACTATTGCACCGAGTGGCTTGTGAAGTAAGTTCACAAAAGAGACTGATATGAAGCAAAGTGAAAACAAAATGTCTCCACAAAACAAAACAGAGCCACAAAACAAATCCTACCCTTGATTCAGGATCTCTTGTAGTGTCCAACAAATCAAGGATTTCTTCATTGTACAACTGAAATAAATAAATGTAAATGAATGAGACTGGACATATTCGGACCTGCACCTCAGAGACAGACGTCAACTGCCAGAAGTAAAGATCACTGATTTACATCACTCAGTTCCAGAGACTTCGCTAAAATCGATGTTCAGCAACTGACTTTTCTACAAAGTTGATATTCAGTCACTAAATGTTGTTTTTCGCAAAGTCTCAATGGCTGAACTGTCTACATCGCCAATCTACATTGCTGAAGAATGTTGCCTGACCCTTACTTCACAGGTTTGGATCCCCGATGAGACTCAAAACAAACAATAGCTGAAAAGCCACTTTTCAAAGAAGTGGAATCCCAAGTAAAACAATCTCGTATCAAACTGATTTCTTTTTTTGAACTGTTAGATTGTCAAAATATGAGACTGTCTGTCACATATACACATTTTCCTGCTGAAAAAAAATAGATTCACATTAAAAGTTTACTTACGAACTAAAAAAATAATGTTCTTGGACAAACTCACCAAGAAAATTTTTCACAAGAGATAGAAGTTCACTCTTATAATTGGCCATGATATTGCATTTGAGGTTCTCAATTATCACCTAATTTTAAACCCTATTAGCAGCTTGCATAAGCCTATTGTTTCAAACTCAAAAAAGTTACCTGACCTGCCCTGCCCAAAAGTTGAATGTTCCCATTGATTACTTTGTGTATTTTGATGACATTTTAGCCTGTCCCCTGGCACGTAACTGGCAAACGTTCCCAGTTCCCAGGCTTGTAGGAGTTGAGTTGACATGCTGTTTTAAATTGCAAGGGCAATATTTCAGCCATAACGCAACGCGATGTGCAAGGCACAAGCCAAGCGAAAAGATAGTACATAAAAGGGATCGATAAAAAGGAAAGTGAAAGCAAAAGATCCCCATTTTAGTCGCCATGTGCAACAAGAATTGGGTTACTGAGGCCCTATTATATCTGGGTGACACCACGTCACTCCCCGGATGCCCCATGGGCACCCCCCACTTTTTCCTGACACTGTATTACATGTGCTATTTTTGGAAAATGAAGGTAGACATTTGTGTTGGAAGTGGATGACCGCTGTTATATAATGACTCAAAATTAACATTTTTATTTTAAGAGAGGGTTTATCAACGGCAATGTGAAGCAAATTGAGTTGAACAAATGGTATGATGGTAACCACCCCCAGCCCTACTTTTCGTGTTCAGAGTCGAAATCAGCTCGCCCCCCCCCC